>JBBBDQ010000252.1:700000-705000 GCA_037127315.1 Ascarosepion bandense
GACACACCTACAAGCATATTCTCCAACTACCACTCCCTAATTTTCTGAATAACCATGAATATGTCTGATATTTTCTGAATAAATCAATTTCACCATTTATTTTAAAATATCACCTGAAGAAGAGTATTGTTCTGAAACATGAAATTTTTTTTGTTGACATATAATGAATGCTTTTATAAAACACTGTAATAACAAAATGACAACACATACATACATACACACACACACACACACACACACACACACACACATATATATATATATATATATATATAGTTCAGTGTTACATAAGAACATGTCTGTAACCACTACAAAAGCGTTTATTACCATCATTGTTAACAACGTCGAAGCAAATGTACAATTTTGTAATGGTTACTTACATATTCTTCTGTAACAGTGAATCAAAAAATATTTATTGCACTATTTTTAAATTAATGTTTTGAATGTTGGGATTTTATTCTTCGTTCTTTTACATTTGCGCATATATATATATATATATATATATATATATATATATATTATAAATTATATATATGATATGATAATATATATGATAATTTATAATTTATAATAAATATTCACAGCTCTATATATTATATCTCGAGCAGTGTTTTAAATTAATGTTTTGGACGTTGTAAGAATTCTTTCTTCGTTCTGTATTCACTCGGATATATATATATATATATATATATATATATATATATATATATATATTCAATTTTCAATTTTATTCAATATATATATATATATATATTTAATAAAATTAAAAATTGTTTTATTTTGAAAATTAATGGCAACAATAATTTTCGACAAATGATACAGCTCAACTCAGTAATATTGTCAGAGATTGAGATCAGGATAAAATCTTATATTCTTTTTAGTTTTCAATAAACAAAGTAGGGGTGAAACAATCTACATAGCCTCAATGCCTTATTGAAAATTTTTTCCTCTTCTAGATTTTTCAAGTTAGATTTTTTATACACCTTACGTATGTACGTTCTGTCATTTGAATTAATGAGTGAATGGCTTGAACTATAATAAATGTTTTGTTTTGCAAACATTTCAGAAAGGATTTTTGTTTATTTTATAATTATTATTATTTTTTATTTTAGTGGGGAATCACTTTAGAGTAGACAACAATACGACAGTGGTAGAAATATTTTGTAAAAATATTGGAATGTATGTGTGAGGTTAATCATTAAGATAACTTCTAAAACGTGACGATAGATGGCTTGGAACATCAGTAAAGAACAGAAAAAGAAAGAACATTAAATAATTGAGAGATATGGGTTGATAGTTTATAGTTTAAAAAGGTAAACGATAGAATAGTCTGAATATGAACTTACCAACGATGTCAGTCAGTTAAGTGCCATACGTGATACACGCTTGGGGGATCATGTCTCGAAAGAGACATGACTGATTGGGCAGAAGATTATCCCGCAGTAGGTTGCCATTGCTTTCTGCGGTAGACTGGTTACCGACCAAGGCTATAGAACCCAATCTGTCCTGTTATTTAACCCATAACTGGAGGGAATAGACGGGTTAATACCTTTCCCGAGGGTACCAACGATGTAAGAAAACTATAAACAGATATCGATATGTCAATTTTATCTGTTTTGTTTAAAGTCGAATATTCTTTAGTCATAATTTTTCGCCTTTTTCTGATATTTTATCGCCTACCTTCCTATACATAGTTGTTTTTTTTTATATTTATGTATGTAAGCAGTAGGGGTTGGATATAAAGTCTATGCTTCCGACAATGTTTGAACAGATATCACAAAACACTACAGCTTCTTACTTATTAGGCTACAAAAGCTTAACAAACTGACGTCGTTAAAAAAAAACCATAAAGATGTTAGAAAAAGGAGTCCCAATTTAATAATTAGAACATTGGTTAATCTAAGAAACCTGTGAAATTTACTGTTATTATCGGTTCAAACAATGAAACTCATATCATCAGGTTCAGTCAGAAGTGAGGGAAGAAGAATAGACCTCATTAAAAGAACTAAGTTAACTAATGCGGTATATTCCCTACCATGGAACAATACAAAGAATTTAACAGTGATGACAAACGCCTGAAGGCCGCAAAATGCAACGACCGAAAAACTGGGACTACAACAATTGAAATAGTGGGATGGCAGTTCGAATAAACTCATGGGAATCAAATAATTTTGTCATAATATATATTTCTATTTATTCAAGAACTAGCTACCGACTAGAGTAAAAATATTTATAATTATATTAAATATTTTTATATTATTTTATACGAAAGGGTACTAAAAATTTCTCAGCGGGATCTATTTTAAAAAAACTGCCCAAAAAACAATTTCTTTTGGTGCAAATAGTCCTTGTTCATGTTTTCACAGTATACACGGTGTGTAAAAAAAGTTGCATGAAAATAAAAACATATAAACACACACACAGACACACACACATACGCACACACACATACACACACACACACACACATAAACACACACACACACACACACACACACACACACACACACACATATATATATATATATATATATATGTGTGTGTGTATAAAAAAAACAAAAAGGTTCAGGGGATGTCGGACAAAGTATAAGAGAAAGATGAGAATCAATATATATATATATATATATATATGATTCTCATCTTTCTCTTATACTTTGTCCGACATTCCCTGAACCATTTTGGGTTTTTTTTGGTTTGTTTTTTTTTTCGATCTCTTCTCATGTAAACCACTGCACATCAGTAGTAGTACGGCTTTGCTTGAATTGAAACGATTATAATATGTCTATATATACATACACATATATGCATATATATATGTGTGTGTGTGTGTGTGTGTGTGTGTGTGTGTGTGTGTGTGTGTGTGTGTGAAAAGTGTATGTATATACTTATATATATATGCAATTTGTTATATATATTATATGATTTATATATTATATATGCGCGGTGCTTATTTGAAAGCGCTCAATATCAGTGATAGAACTGACATATTCTTATAGATAGGTGTCAGTTTGTGACCCTGATATATATATATATATATATATATATATATATATATATATATATATATATATAAGAAAACGCTTAGAAAAGAATATTCACAAGTAGTCAGATTTTGATTGAATATAAATGTTTAAACAACGTCATCTTTCATACATATCTATGCAAACACACACACACACACACACACACACATATATATATATATATATATATATATATATTTAAGGTCGATCATAATCGGATTGAGTCTTCATCAACAAACATTGATATTTCAAGAAATAAAAAAATACTGTTATTGTATTATGGCGATGAATATTATGAAATCGTCTCTTAGAGGAAACCATTGCAAATTTTCGGAAATAAAATTTATTTGGCTTTGTTGTTATAATTCCCAATGATAAAAACAAAATAAAACGAGAAAAAGCAATTTTTACCTGTAAAAATGGATATTTTGATCATTGACAATTAAATTTTATTGTGTACAATAATACAAAAGCGCTTAAATTTTATCACCGCAGGTGAGTACTCCCCAAAAGGTGAAATCTATTGGGGTTAAATACACCTACTTTTTGAGCACCCCCTCTCTCCCCCCCCCCCCCCACACACACACACTCTCTCTCTCTCTCTCTCTCTCTCTCTATCTATCTATCTATCTATCTATCTCTCTACATATATATATATATATATATATATATATATATTATAATAACTGACAGAACTATAGCATTCCTAAAAAAATTCCCGGTCAAAAGTGGACAATCATCACTAAAAGTTTTCCCGCAATCATCAGGAATATATATATATATATATATATACGGTGTTAGATTAATAATTTTGAAGCCTAATATGCAATACTTAGATTAAATGCAATGCAAAATACCCCTATATAGTTTAACACTTAATTTCGTGCGTTGTCAAGCTCAGAAATTTTAAATAAAAATAAACACTTATCTAAAATGAATGTTTTTTCATCTTAAGACAATAGATTTATGATTATATACACACACACACACACACACATATATATATGTGTGTGTGTGTGTGTGTCATTGCATAATAATCAGATACATGCAAAAAAACAGACATATATTTGCAAGTATTTTTATGTATATATCTATATGTATGCAAGAAACAATACAGTTTTATACTTATACATATATATATACGTACATATATACTTACACACACACACACACACACACACACACACACACACATATATATATATGTTAAGTAATATAGACAATGTTTACGTATAATATTATTAAGATATATATATATATATATATATATATATATAACCTTATTTGTACTTCACTAGTGACATAATAATCAAAATTATATATATATATATATATATATATATAATTTGACAAACTGAATTAAAAATTGTCCACAAATGCAGATTTACATCCTTTAGTCCCAGCAATGTAACAATAGTATCATGTATCCTTTATTTTCTTAATCAGTGCTTTTTGTTTTTGGCTATACATTGGCGGCCTGAATAAAATTTCAGTGAAAAGCAGGTAAAAAGTAATTCAATCATCAGTAATAGAGTTTTAAAAGTTACTTAGATATAGACAAATGACGCAGCTACTTTTATAATGATATTTCTCTCAACAACTTTCATGTCATTTAATGTTAAATTTATTTTTTATCAGCAAACCAACCCAAACTATTTTCAACCAAACTGAAAATATTACAGCAAGCGGTACTCGAACACGCAATTTAAAATTTTATGCAACGCTTCTTAAACTCTTCTCTCCAGTATCAGATTCGAGAAATGTCTTTTAATTTAACCATAATGAAAAGCATATAATAATAATGATAATCCTATTTATTTCTTCACGAAATTTTATCTCTTAATGACATTATTTTCTATATATGTCTCAATGAGTAGAAGTGTATAATTTCTCAAGTATTTTAATATTTCGCCTTACCTTTTAGTGTGACATTAAACATATTTAACACATGTATGAAATGATTGTTTATATTAAAAC
>JBBBDQ010000252.1:707500-727500 GCA_037127315.1 Ascarosepion bandense
TGTCCAAATGTTTTGTTTTTCCCAGCGCTTTTGGCTATACTTTTAGCAATTATCAAGGGTGAATTTTATTTTACGTGTAACTGAGTAGAGTTTATGAATGTAGAGTCATGTGTATGTTATATTCCGAACACGGTAAATACATTCTTGCCATGTTCATAATTAATATTATTAACTGCAGGATTTATGCATGTGTGTATATCGCCAGTGCGTCAAAGAATTTATGCATGTGTGTATATCGCCAGTGCGTCAAAGAATTAGTAAAGCAAACATAGAAACAGGCTGTTTACGCTGTAAAAAAAATATATATTTAAACAATATTTCACAATACGTTCTAATTGAACTTTGTACACAGGCTTGAAATAGATTTCTGCAAACATACTAACGTCTGGATAGAAACGGTTTTTAACATCATTAATTATACAATAGATGCTTATACGTAAGTCGATTAAAACCGTTTATCTAAGTCTACCTGCTTGAAATTTCCGTGGAATTCTCACAGAAATGCTTCGACGCACACGTGTGTGCGCACGCGCGTTTTGAGAAGTAACAAAAAATGAGACCGCAAAATATTCATGTAATGTAATGATAAGAAGAATAGCTCGAAATTTAAAGAATGTTGTAGATAAATTGAGAGCTAGACAGAGAAGTAGTAACATATATATATATATATATATATATATATATATATATATATATATAAAATATCGTCAATATTAACGTAAGATACGTTTAAAAACTCTCCAATAAACCAGCCAATTTAATAAATCTAATAAATCAATCAAGTTCTATCATTCTCTCTTTTTTCATCTTGTCTTTTTAGCCCTCTCTTTCTCTTCTTCTCTTTTACTACTTGTCTCTCTCTTTCATCTTCTCTTATTCACTCTCTCCCTCTTTCCTCCTCACTCTCTAGTCTAATGTTCTTATTATCTTCTCTCTAACCATATCTTTCTCACCTTCTCTTTTTTCGTTTTCTGTTTACAGACTCTCTCTTTCTTACCTTCTCTCTCTCTCTCTCTAACCTTTTCTTTTTCGTTTTCTCTCTCTTTCTCTCTTTGTCATCTTCTATTTTCTCCCTTCTCTGTCTCAACTATTTTCACTCACCTCTCTCTCTCTCTCTCACCTTTTCTTTTGTCGTTATTTTCTACTCTTCTCTCTTCCTAACTTTCGTTATCTCTCCTTCTCTATTGTTTCTTTTATCTTCTTCCCACCTCCTCTTTCTTACTTTCATCTCTCCCCCTCATGTTCCTTTTTTTTTCTCCTATATATATATATATATATATATATACTGTAAATATGAATATCAGATTATAGAATTACAGAAAAGCTTTCTCTTACTCTCAACTGCGTGGCTAACTTTCCTTGCAAATATTCAAATACAAATCTGATAGTTAAAAGTGTGTACACATGTATATATAGGAATGAAAACGAAACTTGTATATCAACCACAAGCAAGGTAGTGTACCAAAGCATGCTTACATACTATATTGCAGATTTACTTTGTATACATTTGTATATACGAGCGCATGGCGGGAGAAATAGGGGGTGAGGGTATTCGTGTGTAAGTAGTATGTTAGGGAGGTGACATTTTCAAGCTGGGAACGAATTAAAATCCTCTGTCTGCCAAGCAGGCTGTTCCTAGACGAGCTCTTTTCTCTAACATCACTTCTCGGTGCAGGCTTTTCATTGAACCAGCTCTTTGCTTGGCCCGCCTTCAATTCCATAAAAAGTAAGAGGCTGTATTGCCGCGAAAGGCGGTCGGATAACGGATTGGCCAATAATATTGCGTTCTCGTGGGGATAAGCGAATCCTCGGGGAGAGGGCTAGTTTGCAGTGATCAGTAAAAACCAACAAAAGCTGTACCCCCGGAGATTTTGCAATGCAGAAGTCGACGAAGTGTCTTGGTTTCATGGTCATTTTTCTATACGTTTCTTCTACGCACTGTTTGCTCTCTAAGCCTGAGTGACTGGCTCCTTCATAGGGCAAATCACGAGCAACTCACTTTTAAAAAAAAAAAAAAGATAAAAAAAAAAAATACAGAAAGCACACCCACTCACAAAATACATGGTTTTTGTTTGTTTGTTTTTTTTCTTTATTATTTATTTCTTTTTTTAACATCGTCAATTTGCCGACCAAACCTACCTTACTTTCACTTTTTCTTCCTCACCTTACTCTCCCTCTTTTTTTTTTATTGCTTTCTCTTCTTCTCTCAACCGGACCCCACCCCATCATATATCTCCATCTTACCCAAACCCCATCCCTAGAGTTCTTTTACCACTGCTGTTTTTGCCGTAACCGCTGCCACCACCTCCATCACCAACAACAACAACATCGGGGTACCAATGATAAACTTCACAGTCTCAATGCCGGCCAGGAGGGTTAGCTTTTTTACCAGTAAGGACGTTCGAAGACTCTTGAACGAATCTCCTCTATGACTAAAACTTCTACCTTTTTTTTTTTTTACCAACACAGGGAGAGAGAGGGAGATAAAGCGAGAGAGAAAGAGCAGCCGAACGCACATGACACCATTGATGACCTGTGAAACATCAAAGCCAATAATAGTCAGGTTATCATCATAATTAACTATACAACATTACAACTTCGCTAACAACCAGCCCTCTCTACGTTTCTGGCATTTTCAATATTGTCATTACGAGCTTTCATAACTCACACAGAGAAGTATATTGAATTCATGTTCCATCGACATGCGTATAGATTTATTTATACCTTTATCTCTATATAAATTATACAAACAAAAAGTGTGATATTAAATAATATATTAAATATTTATATTTACATGTTTTTGGAAATTACGGAAGAATTATATGGCAAAATATTCATATTATATATGCATATCTGAAAAGAAAAAAATATTATTACACGAGTGGGTTTGTTCTGGTTTTATCTTGTAGTTTTCCTAGGTACTTTTATTTTGTTTTATTCTATTTTTACATTTTGCTATCTCATACCAGCTACAAAAAAAAAAAAAAAAAAAACACGCACTCAAACGATTTCTTGTTACCGTCAACCACGCTTTCTTCCACTCCCACTCTTGTTTCTGTCCTCCCCCTCTTACTTTTAACATTTTTATTTGAAAGTACCACCTACTTCGCCATTCCCCCTCGACCTTGTCGTCGTCATGATCGTCTCTGTATGTTTCTTTCTTCAACCTCTATATTAGACACAACAGAGAAAAACGTTATAGAGCAAGCCCAGAACCAGGAACTCGTGGTGAAAAGATAAAAAAAACTCTTTGCTTACATTGTAAACGAATGAGAGAAGGAAAAATACTAAAATAAAAAAAAGTTAAGGAAAATCTACAAAGTAAACAGAAAAAAAAAAAAACTTCTGCACTCAAATACTTATAAGGGGAAATTTCTGTGCAAATATATCATTTTAAAAAACGAGAAAAGTGGAAGATAACTAAAAATAGTTATTTTTGAAGAAATTCTTCAAGTAAAAGAAAGTTTGTTGGGCTTCTGTTTTATATATTATTTTATTTTATTTTTTATTAATTTTTTTTTCTTCAAATCTTCATTTAAAAAAAAAGAAAAGAAAAAAAAACAACTGAAAGTAGCAACTACTGTGATACTTTTATTTTTCAACGACGTACGTACCATTGATCCGGCACACTTGCGTGATAAATTGATTCGCTAATGTGTGCATTGATGTTACATTCCTCTTAAACCACAGGGAAAACAGAAATCTTGGAAATATTATTACTAATACTACGGCGACTGCAACTGCTACTGCTGCTACTACTTCTACTACTGCTACATATAAAAAGGGGTCTTCATCCCTACGCGCGTGTCCTGTGGGTCTGTATAGTGACATAAACGACTTGAAAGCAACAAACAACTTCTGCAAGTTGACGTCACAAACAACAACAACAACAATAATAACAACAACAATTACGATTGTATATAAGCTTTTTGTGGAATTGTTTTAAAAAAAAAAAAAAATAACAACATCTACAGGAATATTTTTTAACGCAAGGAAAAAGAACAACAGTCTTCAAAAACGGGAAAAGCACAAGAACCACCAATAGGAGGGTGAATTAAATAATTTATTTTTTCCCTTTGAAAAAAAAAGAGTAAAAGACAGCCATCAAGAATTCGATCAAATTGGAAAATTTATTGATTTTTAAAAAATTTTATTGTTATTATCATCATCAAATTTATTTATTTTTGTTTATTTAATTACGACATTTGGTAACTATAAGTGTACGTTCACCAAATAAGGTAGGAAGCTAACTACACTACCACTAAGCCAAGAGAAAGGGAGAGGCAGTTGTGGTGAACGAAACGTGTGGGTAACTCCCAAGAGTCACTGCTTGCTGGTCGTATTGCGTTATCCTTGCAACAACTCGTCCTGACGTGACTACAATAGGCGAGATTAATATTACAATTTTTCCTTTTTTTTTTTTTTTTTTAATTTTTTCTTTCTTTTTTTTTTTTTTTTTTTTTTTTTAATCGACCGTCGAAAGGCGACTTCTCTCTCTGACACCCTTGTCGTCTATGACTCGGGATTGACTTTTTAATGTTCGGTCTTCAGGACAGCGTTCAGCGAAGAGTGCCTGTCCCTATACCGCATATGAAGGAAGAACCCCTGACGGGACAATTACCTCCAGGGAGAAACTGGATGCAGCCCACCGCCGTCGACCATGGAGCAGGCAGGTAAGATGTTTGCTAACAACCGCATTCTCTAACAACAAAAACTCAGTTGTATATAGTCACTTATAGTCAGTTTATTTTATATTTATTATTACCAAAAGTGGAATAATTGCTATTAATTGGGTGGGGTTTTATTTTTTTTTTCATTATCAGTTCTTAAAGCCTAATTCATTAAAAAGATATTTTTTCGATAAATTATTAATGTCCATATTTAATTCTGAATTTAATCAAAGAAAAGGGAACAGTTTCTTTGATCTGTGAAACTAGAATATTTTCGGAGAATAAATATAAAACGAAAACGCGAATTTAAAGAACAACGTTTAGGTTATTTGCTTTTTCGTCGTACGCAACTCTGAAAGTAACAGTCATGTCGTATTTACCCTTCCGGACTTCAAAATTTCGGATTTTAATGGCTTCGTCAATATTTACTTACTGGAACTCTTCGTCAAATCGGTATTGATATGATGATTGTGTTGCATTTAGTGGTTATGAATTTGCCTTATTAGCCGGAACTAATCTTTTTCTGTAAATCTTGTCAAGTTTTCTTCCTTCCAACTGATATATACCCATTTATTTTAAAACATAGATTTTGTTTATACTGTCGACACACACGCACACGTAGACACACCCATCAGTTTTCGTTGCTGTTTTTGTCTTGTCGATACATTCAACTCAAAATATATCCATTCGTTATCAATTTACGGCTTCTTCTTTTTAAAAATGTTAAGAATTAATTGCAAATAAAATTAGATTTAACTGAACTTTGATAAATTGTATATATTTTTTTAATGTCGATGATGGTAACATTTTACTAAATTTTAGTATTTTATTTTTTTTCCGATTCCTTTTTCTTTCAAGAAACAAAATAAAAATGAATAGAATTTTTCTTGTGAAAGTAAGCCCTTCATTTTTGAAAAAGTATAAACTTAATTTAAACGGAAAAGGTGGAGCTCGTACAATACTAGGCACTTTGACCAGAAATAATTTTTAAACTATTTTTTTATATATATATATATATCTATCTATCTATCACTAAGCAATCCAGATAATTAAGGAAACTTATTTTGTAAAAGTTGAATACTAAATTTCAGTTTGCCATGTAAAAATCATTGTAAAATTAATCCGTGGTGGAAATAGAAATAAAATAAGTTTATTTATACGAAACGATTTCTTAAAAAAAAAAATGAAATTCGGAATCTACATTTTTCTTCATATTTTAAGCAATTCAGATTATGAAGTGTGTTTGTTTATTTATTTTTTCATAATCATACGTTGCATCAACATATTTTGTTTTGGCTTCCATAGGGGGAAAAATCAATGTACATTGTACAGTGATTTTTTTTTTTTTTTTTTTTTATCGTAGCAAACTGAACCGAAATTTTAATACATATTCTGCTTGCAGTACTTATTGTCCCCACCACCACAAAAAAAAAATCCTTGAGAGATTTGAGCATGTATTTTAAACACTCTACTTCTACTTTAAAAAGATATCACATTTCAAAAACAAAATTGGAGAAAAATAAAAACGTTTGAATTTGTTCTAAAATTTGAATTATTCATACTTTGCTTTTCAAGCATCGAAAGGTGTTTCACCGCCTTTATAATGAAGAAAATTGTACTAAAACAAACTCTTTAAAAAAAATTTAAAAAGCTCTTATTATAAAACAGTAAAACACCCATAACAGACCTCTCAGAAATATAAAATGTATTCAGAAATTTATGAAAAAAAATACAGCTTGTCCTAGTAATTGTAATTATTAAATTACATGTATATTGCTTTTAAAAAATCTGTTTTTTTTTTTTGTTGAACTGAAATTGATTTTTTTAATCATTGTTAAAAATCAACATTGGCTAATCGTCTCTAATTGTGATAATTCTATTCGACTGGTAGAGAGGTAGAATTTAAAGTCTGCAAATATTCTTATTTCAAAACATTTTGAATGCTTACAACAAAGTCTTTCATAAACGAAATCAGACAATATTTATAATCGTTTATTTTCAAATATATATTTTTGTTCCGAAAGTTTTTCTTCATATTAGAAGCACAAGAAATGACATGGGGGATAAATATATATATATATATATATATATATCCAATATAAAATGTACAAGATTTAGGCAAATATAAAATTTCTACAAAACAGTAAAAACTAAAAATTCTGTGGAAAGCCACACTTATTTATTATGCAAAAATACTTGAGTGTCAAATCGCCTGAAAACGATTTTTTAGTTGGTACTCAATTAATAATAAATAGCCTATTTGTTTAAATGCCAGACAGACTTGTAAATTGTGAGGCACATTTGGTTTCACTCTCTGTCTCTCTCTCTCTCTCTTTACGTGAATATAATAAAAAAAATAAAATAAAATATGTACAAGTTTATTATTTAGTCGAAAGATGTTTTAAATATTATCCGAAAAATATTAAATTTCAATATTTAATTATTCGCTCTAATTTCTTAAGTTATAAACAGTGACACACATTTGAATTATAAATGTCAAAAAAAAAAAGTCCTGTCATCGTATAGACACGGCTGACTGAAAGAGTTCATTAAAATTTCATATTTTCATCCAATCACTTTTTAGTTAAACTTTTATTGAATGTTATTCAGTTGCCTTCAGTAATAGTGGTCCTGAATTTGTCTTACTGCGCGGTACTATTAATTTGATTTTACTATCAATCTTTCAACGTTTTCTTCCTTTCGTTGATATTTGACGATTTTGAATATCTCTATAGATTTTATCTTTTTACTGTAGTGAATGCTCAACAAAAATAGCTAAATTGTTAGAGTAGAGACCTATCAAAGATGAAATTGCAAATTTTTATTACTTTTCATGCCCTTAAAATAATTTTTATTTATTTTTACTGACTTACATTTTTAAGTTTATAATTCTCAATTTCAACCATGCACGTAATGATTACGAAAAATAAATTTATCTTCTTGGCCTCAATTTATGATCTGAGCTGTATGATTTGTTTAAAATCATTACTGCTATTAATTTTCCAAATATTTAAAAACGTATTTTCCTAAATTCTCCCGTTTTAATTTGTTATTCAATTCTTATATGCAGGGGGAAAATCTGTTAAATCGAAAAATTAAGTAGAAAATAAATTTTTAAAATATGAATTTAAAAAATAAAAATGAAATAAATGTTTTATGGCAAAAAAGAAAAAAAAATAGAGAATCAGATAATAATAATTATATATATATATACTCAGTCAGGTAAGTGCCATACATGATTCACGCTTTGGACGATCATGTCTCGAAAGAAACATGACTGACTGGGCAGCAGATTATCCCGCAGTATGTTGCCATTGCTTTTTTTTGTGGTAGACTGGTTGCCAGCCAAGGCTACAGAACCCGATCTGCCCTTAACTCATGACTGGAGGGAAGAGATGAATTAATAACGTTCCCAAGGGTATTTGTGCGCAAGTGAATGCAAGGAATTCAACTGGAATTCGAACTCGGCTCCCCGATTTGTCGTTTCAAGTCGATATCCACTGCACCACAACGACCCACCGACTCTTTTTCCTTCTTTATTATTATTATTATTTTATGAAAAGAATATAAAACTAGAAATAACAAAGTCGAATCCTTTTTTTTTTTTTTTTTTTTTTTTTGGTATTTAGTGTGCATTTCCCTACACGTGCAAGGATATCTGGTTTTGGAAAACTTATAAAATGCTCATCAATCCAATTATGAGAACTTAGATTTATGTTCATTATCCAAAATTACACACAATTTTAATCAATTGCAGAATAAAAATCATTTCTAGCTCTACTTGATATATATTGTTAGATGCAAAATATGAATTTTTGTCGATAAAATAAAAAACCTCCCTCTCTCTCTCTATAAAAAAGAAAAAAAAGAAAGTATGAAATGCGTTTTCCAGTTGCAAGTGAAAAATTATTTTAAAGTTGCTCACCTGGTTTTTCGCTCTAAATATCTTAAGAACCGGCTGTATATTTATTTCTATTAACAAACTAGTTTACACATGCTGTAAAAGATAACTTCAAAGTTTTACTCTTAAAATTATATCAATAAAATACAGCACCTTTTTATGTTCAATAATTGCTGAAATTTAAAGTCAGTATTTCGTAATCACTGTTGATTGTTGAATCCTCATAGTTTCGACATCACTAGATAAGAATTTACGACGCAATAAATTATTATACCTACAGATTGCGATATGTTTTATACATGGTGGGGGAATAAATGTCTACCAGTAATTACCAGTAACCTTTGCATCCATACATTTTAAACCTATTGTTCATTTAGTCATCTATCGCCAGTCTTAAAATAGAGAAATATGTCCGATTTTAAAAATCTCCCTTAAATACAAAGCATATTATAATTAAATTGTTTCATTGTATAGATGCAGATATAGAAGTAACAAAATGTACTTTTTTTAATTTAAGATAATTAAAAAGAAAAATGAATGTTTCATACACCAAAAAAATGACTTCCTAGTTGCCACTAAACTAGGCTCTTAAGTTAGGATTTTAAATTATTAAATGCAAGTATTTGGCTAATATTTATAGGATTTCAGAAAATATTTTTATATTTAAAAATAAAAATCCTAGAGTTTCTTAAACAAAACGCAAAACATGTCTATTATTAAATGATTATGTTATTACTCTCAAAGACTTGCACACCCACAGAATGTATAAATAAAATGAAGTCATTCTTGATCATGTCACTGAACATTTTTACTGATTTGTCGTAGGTGAGCATGAAATAACATGTGTTCGGGAAATTAATTAATAATGAATAGATTTCCTTAAAAACAATTGATTCGAAATAAATTTATATTTTCTATTCGATGAAAAATATCGGAATAACATCATAAAAATCATTCGTTTGTTTATCAATAATCTACATTTTTATTTTTATCTTTTTCTTCTGAAGTTATTTCATCCTTACTAAAATGCTCGTAATTTTTTTTAAAATAATTTCTTGGCTGTTAATAGGATTGTCATTTTGCAAATACAAAAATTATTTTGAAATCTGAAACTTATGCACAAGATTTTTACTACGAAGAACAGACTCAAAAAGGAAAGGGCGCTATAATTATATAAAAATGAGCAACTTTAAAATAATTTTTCACTTGCAACTGGAAAACGCATTTCATACTTACTTTTTTTTTTCTTTTTTTTTTTTTAGAGAGAGAGAGGGAGGTTTTTTATTTTATCGACAAAAATTCATATTTTGCATCTAACAATATATATCAAGTAGAGCTAGAAATGATTTTTATTCTGCAATTAACGATTTTACCTTGATTAATTTTCTATTAAAATTAATACAAAAAATATAAATGCTGTTCAATTAATAATTCCAAAATTAAATACTTTGTTATACTCGAACCCCGATAACTGACACAAGGCAGTGTGTATAAATCCAGTATTATATATTGCTTAGCCTCAGGTATTTACTAAGATTTGTCTTTAACTTTATATTAATGTGTATGTAAGATTTTTTTTTTTTACATCGGGTGCTTTATAATTTTGAAGAAAATTTGCATATAATTTTTACATAAACAGTTTGTCAAAAATATTTCTGATCTGAAAACGTATTTGCGATTGGACATGAATTGGAACTTTTAAGTATCCAAAATTACTTTGAAGTGGCCTTGAATTTTTCTTTGAGAAATTTGAACAAATGTCGACGTTTTGAAACCATATACTTAAAAAAAAAATTGCATATCTCAAGATTTTATAGTAAACAGAAAATGTCTAACCAGTGTTTTCTTTTTCCACCCCATGTTATCAATCCTTTTTAACGAACACACTTCAAAGTTTAAATACATCCTAAATATATATATATATATATATATATATTAATTATTGCTATGACCATCATCGAAATGACATTGTAATTAAAAGAAACAAAATGACTGCTTGGAACGCAGGATTTAGGCTTGTTGTCGCTTGATTTGATATATAACGTCAGAATAATTATCATTTAAAATTATTAGAATTTTTATTAAAGATAAAGGAAAAAAAAAATAGCCCAAAAGACTGATTTTGTTGGACACGTGAAAAGATTACAAACTTTTTTTTTTTTTTTTTTTGCCCCACCCAGTTTTTGTGTCATTGCTCTCCCCGTCCTGGCCAATACCTCAGCCGTTAGCGCTCCTCGGCCTCGAAAAGATGTCATGGTCAAAAGCTCATCTTGTCGAATGGCGTCAAATTGCACGGGGATGAAATTCCATCCGAAGTAAAGCGGCCAAAGGAGGAAGGGAAAGAGGATTTGCTGATAGGTGACGGTGTTGGTGGGTGGGCTATAATTAGCAAAGGATGATGGGGTCGGCGATATTATTGTATTAAGTGTGAAATATTTAAAACCATTTCATCTACTGGGCCCACCCAATTCACGAGCCGTACGATAAGTCATCAGTCAGAATAATGAAAAAAATGTATTTTTATTATTTTAGAAACCTTGCGACAATAAGTTGAAATAAACGTAGAATAAACGTCTTAAAGTAATTTTCTTAATCTTTACATCCGTATTGCGATACTGTAAACAAAAATGTAATAAAATATTACATAATTCTATCAGATTTCTGATGTATCTACAACAAAATAGCGAACTGTAAAGTCTTATTTAAAGATTCATTAATTTCGATTAAGAATCTTTACTTATTCTATAATGAAATTTTTATTAGCATAAAAAAAATTAAATTAATGTTGTCTTGTCTATATATCACTATTATTTTCTATTTAAGTTATAAATTTTATTTTTCTCTTAGAACTAAAATGGTACGTGTAAAATCTTATATTCTTGTTTGATACTTATTAGCTTTTACGTCAAGGTTCTTAGAATATAAAATAAGCTTTTGTTTTTTTTTTTTTTTTTGTTTTTTGTCTTCTGCGATTGTCACACCTCAATGCAAAAACTTTTTAAAAAATAATTCTCTTAAATGGAAGTCTGTTGTAAGCACAAAAGTCTATTTTGGGCGGACGCATATACACTTGTTCCTTCACTAGTGCTCTACAACAGGCGTAATCTACATAAAAAAAAAAATGATCAAGAAGTGAAATGTATCTTTTTCATGATTTACTTTATAGTCTTGGTAAGTTATATATATTTTGTTAATTACCTAAGTTTAATTTTGTATATTTTTTTAAAAAAATTCTTAAATGAAGACAAGTTCTAATGTTTCTTAAAGAAAACAAAATCTCCGTTTTGAAATGTATGAATATCACGTGTTCTGCCTGAATTTAGGCACCGATTATTGAACAGGTGAAGAGGCCCATCCCTTGTTCCCTGTTTAGGATGTGGTTTCCGGCTTTCTCTTTTCCAATCTTTCCACTCTTATGTAGCCCCCTGCGCATCAGTGGCGTTACCGCCTTGCTCGGGGTGATATGATTATATATATATATATATATAATTATATATAATCAAATAGCACGCATTACATTTTTTCTCTGTGGGTAGACGTCCCTGAAATAGTTATAACTTCAGCAATCATTAACCTCTGTATTTGAGTTCTCTTTTTTTTCTTTTTCTTTTTTTTTTTATCTACTCATAGTCCATATTCAATATAACTATTATTGATATCAAATTGGAATGTATTAAGATATACGCAGTGGAGGATCTGCTATGAAGCTTAAGCTTCAGGAGCCCCGAATCCCAGAGGAGCCCTTGTAGAATCTTTTTAAATAAGTGAACATTTCAACAGGACTTCTTTTTTTCTCTCTGTTATTAAAATAAATCCATTTTAGTGACAAATTCCTAAGCCAATGTGTTAGTTTCTAATGTTGGTCTTAGAATATGTTCTAATACACAATTTATATAAACTCAAAATTCCCCTGTAATTGGTCAAATTTCAATGTGGGTGGTAGAGTTTGCAACGACATAACTCTCGGCTGCATGGGCTGATTGAACTCTCCAATCTACATTTTGGCAGTTAGATTACCAAATCTATTATTACTGGTTGCAAAGGGGCCCTCATATCTGCTCAAGTTTCAAGGCCTTAAAAATGTAGGTCTGCCATTGGATACAGTATTATCATCGTAATTAAAAATAACACAGACGGTATCTGTTATATATAATTTCTTCCTTTCTTAGGCGCCATGCGTGATCTGCTTAGGTGGTCATATGTCTCTTTTTCGATTCATGACCGACTTAAAAAAAAAAAATCCCGTAGTAGGCTGCTGCTTATTTCTGCTGTTGACTGGTTACCAACCAAGGCGATGTGATCCAGTCTGCCCTGCTATTTAACTCATAGCTGAGGATGAAGAGATTGCTTCATAACTTTCCCATAAGTGTTCGTGCGTAAGCAAATGGAAAAGAAACTCATCTAGAAATCGAATTCGGCTCCCCGGTTTCGAATTTCGAGCTGTCATCCATCACCCAACACACACATATACCCATACACACAATCCACATCTGGAATTCGAAAGCGGTCACAATATAGCTACTGACGGGGCCAAGCATTGCTTAACTGCATTTAGATTTAGGGTCTTATGTAAAAATAAATAAAAATGGGCCCTTCTAAAAAAAAAAAAGTTCTCTTAGAATTTTGGCAAGGATCAGTGAAATATTTGTGCTTCTATAAATTTGGAACAAAATTAAATATGGATTGGTGTGCGTAAAATATATTGTGTGTGCAAGTGAACAAAGTTAACTAATGAAAAAAAATACTTTTTACCGTGATAGGGTTTTAGATAATCTCTTCATTTTAATACTAATCATACCTGCACAGGTTTATTTCAGAAAGATTTTGAATATCTTCCAATTACATTTGTAAATTCGAATATCCTTTTATCTGGATTATATCATTATTTCTACGTCCTGCTTATAACAGTAAAAGGGGTGGTAATGGTTTGGTCAGTAGACGGTTATTTTTAAAAAGTGCTCAATGCACAATCCCAAAAACTGAATATGCAGGGCCAACAATATATTAAAAACGAAATATTGGCCACTGTCTATCTACTTCGATTTCAACTATGCAGGTCGCATCAGGTTGTAAGGGTAACCGGTCTCCCGCACAGCCGGATGAGACCTATATGATTGAAACCTAGGTAGATGGTGAATATTTTTTTCATATATATATATATATATATATACTTCTCAACCAAACTGTTCTCAAGTTTGCTGTAACAGTAAGGCTTTCAAGGCTTGAAAGCTGTTTGGGTTTTGCCTATTTTACCTCTGCCTATCTGAAGTTATTCTTGAATTCTTCCCTCTTTGCGCCACGACCACCTTTTTCTAATGCGATTAAAATATTAACTGTACATAGACTTTACTAAAAGGCCTTCTGGTCGACAGGTATAAAGTTCGTTTACCTTTTTAAAAAATCTGTATTCGAAATTCTAACCTTTCAACAAGGTTCTAACTGCTACAACTGACACATTTCGAGGCTTACCTCTGCCACTAGGCAGTGTGCATAAATCCATTATGTTTGCATGAGCCTCAGACTTTTAGTATGTTTTGTTTATTTATATATATATTCGTTTTTTTGTTTGTTTTTTTTTATTCATAGGTGGTCTAATTATATAATTTAGTGAAGGTCCGCCTTTAACAATAATTCTGACGCTCTCTCACTCACACACACACACACACACACACACACACACACACACGTAGATATGGCAATTAAAATTAGACCAAAACAAACTGCTTTTTGTTATTCCTCCTTTTATTGATTACTTACACTCTCTAGTGTAATCAAAGAATTTTTATATTTTTAACCCTCTAGGACCATTCGTATCATATTTGATACAGTATTTCCCTATAAGGAAACATTTGGTATTCATTGACTGAGCAGTCAGTACTGCTTTCATTTGAAATTTATAAAATATTTCTCTTAAAAAATTTTTCAGGAAAATATTTCTTTCAAGGCTTGTTTTCATACTGTATCAAATATGATACGAATGGCCCTAGAGGGTTAAACAAAACCAAAAATATTGAAGAAAAAATATAAATACTGATATTATTCGTTTTTTTATTGTAGGAAATATCTATTACTCGTCTTACCTCGATCAAGATAAATCGATAGATCCATATAATACTAATAATTAAAAACACCTTTTAGTTTGTTTTTTTTGTTTTTGTTTTTGTTTTTTCAATTTACTTTTTAAATATTTAACTTTTTCCGCTTTAAAATCAAGGAACAGAAAGTCTGTATTGAACTTCATCAGTTATTATTTCAATTTCATACTCCACGATATTTTTATTGCAATACAAGCAAGAAGACTTTAAAACTATAAAGTTTCTGTTGAATTTCTATTTATTTTAATAAATTCTATCCCTCGATCTTCTCATCAAGCAAAACAGAATCGGTTTCCAGCTGATTATTTTAAAATTTCTATTTTTTTTTCTGTAATTTCCTCTGGAATAATTTTATCAAAAGGGGTATTTACGTTTATACCATCAACTATTTGTTTTCTCATCTATGAGAGAACAAGTATGTTTCTACTTACGTTTTGTCTCTTCTGTGTTTGTTGTTTTTTGTTAGTAAGCTAAGCTTAACCTGGCATAAGGCCATAGTCGGAGAGCCCCTAGCAAGAAAACTGAAAAAGCCACAACATATTTACAATTAAACCCTTTCGACATGTTTAATTCCACTTTCATTTTCTTTTTTGTCGTACATATATAACTTAAACAAATTATATAATAGCGGTTAAATTTGCCTGACGCCTGATGCAGACAACATAAACTAAATTTCGATCGAACATTATACAGTGTAAACTTCAGATCTGCGCGATTAAGATTCAGCAGTGAATTCATTACATTAGCAAGTAATATATTTTGTAAATATTTATGCAAGATACATGCTTTTTCCATCATTAGTCTACAGACTTTTCTTCAAACAAAACAATAATATATATGCTGTAATCTTCCATTTAAACGTGATTTATTGAATAGGACGATGTCTGTTAAACCTTTTGAACTTTGCCTGCTGTGGAATAAGTTGTTAAATATCAACGGATAATTTGTAAAGGAACTTACCAAAATCATACGTTGTTTTCGGAGCGTTTTCATTATTTATTATAGTTATTTTCAAGGAAACCAGGTAGGATGTCGAATGGTGGCTATGGTTGAATGTACGCAGTATTACATAATTTCGGCAATTACCTTTACAATTTTCACCTGACACCAAACGACTTATTCAACACCAGAAACTCACAAAAAACCTTAACAGACTTTCCTTATATGTTCTATTTTACTTGTACACACACACACACACACACACACATATAATTCCAAGTGAAGAGGACTCAAGTTTTTTTGTTTTTTTTTTATTTTATTTTGAGTGCTCTGGCATTTATTTTATTAAAAACAGTGCTCAATATAATGAGTATTATAGAGCTTAATATAATTATATAGTTATGTATCAATTTTACATTGCGACATGGAAATTTCTGTTTCGAGATAGGTTCTAATCATCAGGCATTGTTGATGTTAGTTGTGCAGATGATTTGCACTTACAGGAAATGTAAATCACAACCCATCAACATTGTTGATAAAATAACAAAAAGCAGTTTGTTTTGGTCTAATTTTAATTGCCATATCTACGTGTGTGTGTAAGCGTCAGAATTATTGTTAAAGGCGGACCTTCACTAAATTATATAATTAGACCACCTATGAATAAAAAAAAACGAATATATATATATATATATGCACAACCCATCTCGAAACAGAAATTTCCATGTCGCAATGTAAAATTGATACATAACTAAAAAAAAAATATATATATCAGAAAGAAAGTGTGTAAAATGTAAATAAATTTAACGAAAATAGCATTTCAGTATTCCCTACAGGCAGGGCAGATGCAAAGGTCTTGCGCCCCTCACACGCACGACACCTTTATATATATATATATATATTTATATATATATATATATATATATAAATAAATAATCTGTGTGTGTGTATAACAGGTATTTGATGAAAATTATCAAAATTAATTTCTTTGTTACACAGAAATTCTATTAAATAAACCCTATAAATTACTGTATGATTATCGGGATGGGAGCCCCAAAGCAGTGCTTTGTGACTTATGCTATTTTATCAGCACTTGCCTTTCTTTTTTCCAGCCTACATTTATATGCATCATAAATTAAACTATTAAAGGGTCTAATGTTTTTGCAATTTTAGACTTCACACTTTTTTTTTTCTTTTTCAAATCCGTGAATTATTTTGCTCATGCTAAGTTTTGAAAAAAAAAAAACAAAAAAAAAAACACTTTTTCCTTTTATCCAGAATGTTGAATTATTCAAATTTTTAACAAGGAAAATTTCAATTTGATTAAAAATGCCACAAAAAAAATGTTGATTCATTTAATATGAAATGATCTATTATGACATGTCACCAATTTGTATTTATTTTCAAATTTTCTAATGGAATTGTTCACCTATATTTCCTATGATCCATTATTGTACATAATTAGGTTACAATAAAATTTGGATATATATATATATATATATATATATATATTATATATGACCTCATGAAAATTGAGATGTGGTGATTGTGTGTGAGAGGCGCCCTACCCGTAGGGAATATTGAAAGGCTATTTTCTTTAAATTTATTTACATTTTACACACTTTCTTTCTGTTCTATTATAACACCTTTTATTTATTCTGCTTTACATTATAATAATGATTAGCCGAATTAATTTCTTCTGTAACGAAATTGATGATGATCAAATCTGTCCACATACACACATTTCAGTTAGCAGGTATAAATCTAGATGCCAAATGTATTTATAAGGAATTTTATTAGAAAATCTTTCTTATTCAACCATAACATTATAATGCATCGTTTAAGAATATAGTTTATTTATTTATTTATTTTTAACTTTAAGTAAATCCGAGTTTTTTATATTTAATTCGCAACTGAGACAAAAAAGGCAAGAATACTTATTGAATATGTACTCTTCAACACTAGACTTAAAGACAGGAATGCATGATGCTAATTGCAATTTGTTAAAATGTGTGTGTGATGCTGTTGTCAAAAGGATAGATCATGTTTTAGATCTGGAACGTCTCAAAATTTCACATTCATTGAAAGTAGTTTCTTCACTTAGGGCATTTTTATATTAATCTAAGTATTTAAAATTTTTAGCATAGTCTCTTTAAAAAAAGTCACCCAATGAAGGTCAAAATAATTAATTAATCGTAATGATCGACAAGTTATCAATTTTATTCTGTAGTTGATTTTTTCATTTTAAATCTTATTTTAATTATATGCAAACAATACTTCAAATATTTGCAACCGTCATCACAAAAAATAACTGAATTAGATGGCAGTTAATTTTTTTTTTTTATTAAACTGATATTTTTAATAAATAATTTTCTCCAACAAAGGAATCGTTGATTAAAATTCATTTTAAGTAAAAATTAAAATTTAAGAAATGAATTAAAGAAAAACATTTATAAAAACAAATCTTGATTTTGTATTATGAATGAAACAAAGTATAAGCGTTAATATTTATAAGTCACAATGAAAGAAACCGTTGCATATATATATATATATATATATATATATATATGCCACCCGTAACAAAAATGATTACAGATCTACTTATATATCGGCATTTTGGGCCTTCTGCTTAGGATCAGCTTATATGTATCATTAAAATTTTTATAAAAATATACCTAGCACACCTTGTGATTCATGCAAAATATATGTGCGTATTAAATACTACTTTTATCTCAAACGGTCATTAAAAATCACTTGGATGTATTTTTGGAAACAAATATTTATACACCAGAATAATTCAATATTGTGGGGAGGAAGGAGAAATATTCCAATAACATTACATAATCACTTGGATTATTTTTGCGTGAAAAAAAATAATTTTAATTGATGCGCATGTTTTTTATTTTTTATTTTTTTCTAAATCTGTTTTTGCAAACAGAATCTCGATCATTTAGTTAACTACATCGGAGTAACTTTTTTATTTTTCTTAAGATCAAAGTCTAGTAATTGTCTTTAAGATATTTTTTAATATATTTACAATTTTATACTGAGTAAATTTTAATATTTTTGCTTTTATTAAGTGTCACTTGTGTTTTCGTTAAGAAGTGAAATATAATCTTTTTGTATCCTGACTCGCGAATAAAGATTCACAAAAAAATAAATTTTCCTAGTTCAACTATTAGTCAATGTTAGATTGGATTACTTATACTCACATTATTATCATTGTTTTCTTTTTTATTTTAATTTAATATTTATAAATGCATTTTATTATGTACTAAACCTAGATATAATTTGGAGACCACTTCCCATTTGAAATCGTGTAATCGTGACAAGCTTCTCCAAGCTGATGTCACATTTCGTAAAGTTTGGTTTTTAAAATTGTCTTGTGTGATGGATGTTTGCTATTATTTTTCTCATCAAAGGCAAGCACTGCTCAAGTTTAAAATTAGAAGTTTAAGATTTTAATTTTAATTTTTTTATTTTTTATTTTAAAATAAAGCTTTTTTTTTTTCCTCCTAATTAATGAAATGGACGAAAAATATTCGTTCTAACCACATATGTCTATATATTTCATTTTTGTAGGAAAACAAAAGTTTTTTTTTCTTTTTTTCACTATTAGTTTTGAAAATTTTCGGACAGTACAATAATTTTTTTATTTGTATGTCTTTCACAAAGATGATATAAGCGTGTTTTTTATTATTGTTTTTTTTACTTTTAATGCTGTAATGTTTAGAAACATTAATTTATTATATAGACATTAAAGACTATTACTATAAAAAAATAATTATTAAACAACATTATTATTATTATTATTATATATACATTAAAAATTATTGCGTTTTGAACCTACAAATGTGGTCTTTTTGTTGAATTTTTTGCTTGAAAACTTGTTTCGATTTTAGTACTACTATACGCTTATTAATTCATCCAATTCGATCAGATCGACGATACATAAGAGGCCTTCATTTGTCGCATGAAAATAAGTCCAGTAAAGGAAATAAGGTTTATTCATTATTATTGAAATTCATGGGCTAATCGGAAATACTTACCTTGTATGTTTAAAAAAGCAAAAGCCTTGTTGATACTATTTGTTTAAACCGTTTAATCTTACTTTTATCAACGGCTCACTTATTTATTTTTTACCTTCATTTATAATTCAAGAGATATTTTCTCTACATTGTAGAAGAAATTTTTAACAAAGTGTAGTCTACAATTTAAGACATAAAAGCTATAAACATGGAAACTGGAAAACATTGGCCACAAAAGCCATGGATAATAAGCTTCAAATTCATTGAATCAAATAGTTTTGTCTAAAAATGCCGAAAAACGCATTAGAAAATACAAGCAAATTGATTATCATTTTAAATCATGTTTGGTGGAAGGACGTCAGAAACAGTT
>JBBBDQ010000252.1:730000-790000 GCA_037127315.1 Ascarosepion bandense
AAACATCTAGGGACTTGGGTAATTTTTTTTTTTTTTTTTTTTTTTTTAAGAATCATATGTTAATCATCTGGTTGTAGGTGTCGACGTGTTTACTAGGTAAGCCATGACTCCGATATCAGGTAATAAATTACGATACAATTGACAGGCACGACCCCACGTAAATATTTCTCTCAGAAATGAAATTCTTTACCATTTTTTCCCCCCAAATAGTCTAATGCCAATACTATTAAATAATGGTGAAGAATTTCTATTTTAAAAAATAGGTTACACAAACAAGAGTTTATTCGAAAACTGTAACTGAGTGTGAGAGAGAGGTAAGTAGGTAGGTCTGCATAAATACAAATATTACTGGGAAATGAACGCGTATATTATACTATGCACTCACCAATTTAAATTTCGTAAATTGCATGTGTAATTGATTTATCTATATATTTGTCGAGTTTTTCACTTAATAAGGTGAGATAGATTACCTTTCGGTATAATAATCGATAGAGCATGCGTTCACAAAAGGTGATATGGTGGGGGGAAACACAGCGGTTTCGATTCCAATCACACGCTTACACACAACCCACACACTTTGCTAATCTCAAAAAGTATTAAGTTCAATTTTCACTGTATTCAATTTTTGCTTATGTTTTCGGTTCTTTTTTTTTTTGCTGCTTTTTTTCTGTTATGGTTTTTCTGTTTTGTTTTCACGTTTTATATGTGAATATAAAACATTACCAAACAAGTATTAACATGGAATCCACTTTTATTCATCTCCAGTTTACTTGTGGCGTAAAATGTAAGAATTACGAAAATATTTAAGAGATTTCATAATTGAACTTAGAAAATAACAAAACATTTTTTTCGTTGTTCACTATTAATTTATTAAACTAAACCTTTTGCTCATCATTAAATGACTACCTTTTTTTCTTTGACTCTTCCCTCTCTATGATGATGCTAAAAAGTTTTATAACAAAGATCGTTTCATGTTGATCAGTAAATTACTGGAGGGTAAGGCGTCCAAGTCGAACAGACTTTTGCAAATAAAGTCAGTCAGTTATGTGCCATACGTGATACACGTTTGGGCGATCATGTCTCTTTCGAGACATGACTGACTGGGCTGAAAATTATACCGCAGTAGGTAGCCATTGCTTTCTGCGGTAGACTGGTTGCCAGCCAAGGCTATAGAACCCAATCTGTCCTGTTATTTAACCCATAACTGGAGGAAAGAGACGGATTAATACCTTTCCCAAGGGTATTTGCGCGGAAGTGAAAGCAATGAATTCAGCTGGAATTCGAACTCGGCTAACCGATTTCTCGTTCCGAGCCGATATCCACTGCGCCACTAAAGTGTTCAACATTAAAAACAAAAAAAAAACAATAGGGAATAATAAATGCAATAAAATAAACACACACACACACACAATTAAATGTCCACTTATCTTGTCTCTACTTTTTTTTAGTTTCGTGGAAATTACATCCACTCTTCTGGGTACTTGGTTGTAAGCATAAAAACTAATGAATATTTTAGTTTTGCTGTTACCATCAATGGTCCTCTTTTTATATCTAACTAGCAGTATAGCCCGGCGTTGCTCGGGTGTAATGAAAGCTTTAACACTAATCCATGGTCCTGGATCATGCTCAGACTCTTTGGATGTTGGCACGAAAGACTAAAAACCAATAGTTGTTGCCATTTAAAGCGAAACCGTAGACTGAAAGAAAAATGAATGGATGTAAGTCAAATTTTGATTTCCTGGTATCGATATCAAGTTTTCTGTACTATTGTCAGAACTGCAACCTTGAAACTTCTGAATATCGTTTCTTATGTCTTTTCTATGAGTGTATCAAATTTGATTAAAATCGGATCATTCCTTCTATAACCCGATTTTTTCGATTATCGATTTTCGATACTTATCGAGTGGACCTCGACACAAAACCTAACTAAGAACACTCGCAGACGCTTATAGTACAACTGTAAATTTTCAAGAAAATCGGTTCAGCCGTTTCGCAGTCTATAGGTAACGGATACACACACACACACACACACACACACACACACACACAGAGTTCCATTTATAAATAAGTTTAGATCAAGCACTATAATTACAAAGACTGCTCGCATTAAAAATCGTTATCTTCCAGAAATACTCTTTTTTTTTTCTTTTTTTTTATTGTCTACATAATCTCTATAATATATATATATATATATATATATATATATATGTGTGTGTGTTTATATGTATGTTTTTTGCCTGACTCCTTTCACAGAATGAATCTGACCTAACATCAGATATTTGAATTCCTTGATCGAGCCAAAAACTTTTCGGCACCAACTTAGTCTGTGTATATATGCATATAACTATATCTACATTTGTGCATGTTTTCACACCAGTATCCCCATTCTTCTTTTGCCCACTACCTGACACCCCCTGTAACCAGTTCCACGTTCTCTTCGCTCCCCTCCTATGTAACCCTTCACTATCGTCTTATGTGACCCCTGCGCACCAGTGGCAGTACTACCTTGTTTGGGGGGAAATAATTTAAAAAAAAAAAAAAGTAACATGCTTCCTTGAGTGAGCGTGTGAAAATATATATATATATATATGAATTGTTTGAACATATATATATTAGTTATCCACATACAAACCTGCTTCTGGCTGCGATCGAAACTCGACCGATTTGGTGTCAGTCTGAATAGCCACCCCCTAAGCCATAAGCTGATGGAATTATATAACGAAGATTAACGAAACTTGGTTATGAACAACCGACAATTTGAAATGATTTGTTTGAACATTATTTTTGATCGATACTCATATTTAAGTAGATATTCTGTTTTTTAATTAAACAGTATGATATAATTATATCTACTGGCCTGATTATTTACGATAAATTTTTATTACGAAAATGTGTCAATATTCAGGCCAGTAGATATAAATATATAATACTGTATAATTAAAAACAGAATATCTACTTAAATATGAGTATCAATCAAAAATAATGTTCAAACAAATCATCTTTTATATATATATATATATATATATCTGCCCTATTCTACATTCTGATCTATACATTCAGGTTAATTATCTATTCATATTGATCATAAAACTATCATCAGAAAAATAAAAAAGAATTAAATTCACTATGAGGATAAGATCTAAACTGATTTATAAAATAAAAATCTGGTCCACTTCTGGAAAATTTCTCCGATTTCGTTAACCAACCAGAGAGTTGAAATACCTGCTCATGAGAAGTGTGTGTGAGAACCAACCAGCCAGCCAGGCATTCTTTATTGTCTTCTTCGAAATCTCTATAGCGAAGAAATCATCTGTCATCACGCATAAATGGCGGATTCAAGCGAGAGAGCGAACAAGATAAAAACTCTACCGATAAATGTCTGGGGCGCTTCAGTTAACTGTGAGCATGTTACAAACTCCCAGGTGATAACGAAATACATTTTCTGAGTTTCCTTTGCACATTTTCTCATTCAAGGCGTAGAATGTCTTAGTGAGGCTTCATTTTTTTCTTTTATTATGGATGGATGGTCGGAGACATGGCGGCAGTTGTGTATATCAACTTTATCCTCTCTTTCCTGATAAATGTTAGTATACAGAGAAGCTATATCTATAAAATTAAGACAATATTGGAAAGTGCGGTGGGAAAAAATTAAAGCCTAATTTTCAATAACGTATGTAAGGAAGACTAGATAAAAGTAATTACCATTTTAGCTCTCCCTTTATATATATATATATATATATATATATATATATATATATATATATATATAATCAGTTATGGTTGGGGGGTGGAGATAAGGACGAAATGCATTACAAGAAATCCTAACATTTGTCCATATTATATTCAGTTAGTTAAGTGTCATACGTGATACGCGCTTGGGCGATCATGTCTCTTTCGAGACCAGACTAACTGGGCAGAAGATTTTCCTGCAGTAGGTTACCATTACTTTCTGAGGTAGATTGGTTGCCAGCCAAGGCTATAGAACCCAATCTGTCCTGTTATTTAAAAATAGGGAGCCGAGTTCAAATTCCAGTTGAATTCATTGCATTCACTTACGCGTAAATACCCTTGGGAAAGGTATTAATCCGTCTCTTCCTTCCAGTTATGGGTTAACTAACAGGACAGATTGAGTTCTATAGCCTTGGTCGGCAATCAGTCTACCGCAGAAAGCAATGGCAACCTACTGCGAGATAATCTTCTGCCCAGTCAGTCATGTCTCTTTAGAGACATGATCGCCAAAGCGTGTATCACGTATGGCACTTAACTGACTGACTGATTGTCATGTTAATTTTATGAGCCTACTCTTCCATATTGGCTCAAGGCATGTTGGAAGAAGGCGCTTGAAGACTTTTCCCGCTGTAGGTTGCCGGTTCTTTCTACTGTAGTCTGGTTGCCAACCAAAGCCAGTCTGTCCTGCGATTAACCCTCTTTGAATTCAGTCATCCGGTATGTCATGCTATTAACCCTCTCCAGGTTGGGTTTTGAATTTGGTTTCCTTCTTTCAAACCGGTTGCCACTCTAACTAAAAACAATTCTCGGCTTGAAGAAACGACAGAAAAATTTATTTGGCTATATTTTGGATGGAGAGTCGAGCCAAATATGTGTGTATGTGTGTGATGATTTAATATTCAAATTTGGCATAATTTTATTTTTCATATGTTTTCTCTTTGTTGTTTTAATCTTGGAATTAGATCCCCGAATGATATAATCTACAAGAGATTATTTTTACCTAGTAAAAGAATTCAACAAATACATTTGCTAGTTTGTGTTGGGAGGCGTTGTTAATCCTAAATACAACGTGCCTAATTAGTATAAAAGATTTGTTTTGTAGTAGGTCCTATATTATGAGTGCTAGGGATGATGTCCAATTTTCTTTCTATATTATTTATTCTGAAAACCCTGCTTTTTTTTTTGCTTTTTTTTTTCTTTTTTCCTTTTACATTATCCCCTGTCATACTATGCAAACAAATAATACAAAATGTGATAAACTGGTTTTAAAATAACTTCATTCCCTCAAAACCCCTTTTTATTCCTTGTATTAAGAAATGCTCAATCTAAATGCGTTTATAAATTTTAGCTTGATTCCTCTATAAGAAAATTATTTCCTTGTTGAAAGGAAGAATTATGACCAGTTTTCTGTTTTGTTTTGCTTTTTATTTACATCAACAATAAATATCTGATGTATTGATTATTTTTGATATTATCTCATTAATGATTACGACACCTGTATCCAGATGGTTGTTATGAACAGGGTATTTTTGTGTGCATAATTTATGTTTGCATATAGATATATCGTATGTATCATGATAGGGTTAATTCTTTTCCAATATTTATAAAAAGAAAGTAAAATCTGAACGAATATATCGATTACTTATTCAAATATAATCACATAAACAATTTAGTAATTATAATTCTCTTTTGCATAGTTTATGGAATGTGTTAGTACGCACTTTTGTATAACTATAAATTTATACTAGTAGCTGTTTTTATGCAGGGAAACATTTTGATATCCATTGACCGAATATTTACTTATACAATCGGTTTATAAAATCTTACTGAAATTTTTATTTTTTTAAAATCCATTAAATGTTTATCGCTCTTTTTAATATTGATAGTTTCCTTCTAATCTTTTGTTTTTGGTGGTGTAGAAAGTTAACATCTTGACTAAACTTTTTCTTTTTTACTGCTCAATGATATGGCTTCTGTTATTTAGCAAAGTTCTTTCTTATTCTATAGCGCAAGGCTACAGTGTCTGAAGGGTCATCAACTTCAAGATTCAGTCAGTCACTTAAGTGCCATACTTGATGCACGCTTTGGGCGATCATGTCTCGAAAAAGACATGACTGACTGGGCAGAACATTATCCTGCAATAGGTTGCCATTGCTTTCTGCGGTAGACTGGTTGCCAGCCAAGGCTATAGAACCCAATTTATCCTGTTATTTAACCCATAACTGGAAGGAAGAGACGGATTAATACATTTCCAGAGGGTATTTGTGAGTAAGTGAATGCAAAAGATTCAACTGGAATTCGAACTTGGCACCCTGATTTGTCGTTCCGAGTTGATATCCACTGCACCATAACGCGCATCCTCTTCAGGGTTACAAAAAGTTATTTAAAGAGAATGAATGATATGACTAAATAAAATTTACTACTTAATATCAAAGAAATATTTTTTTCTTCTTCCTTTTACACATGAAGCTAAATTTTGGTTTTGAGTAAATTGATTGTTGATTAACAGATATCAAGTTAGACTAAGTCGGAATTTGTGACAAGAAACATTTATAAGGCAGTCATTAAAGAAATGAAAAAAGATATATTTTACAATGCAGATATATCTAATAAACACATCAGTTATCGGCTTAGAAAGCCGATTCGGCATTCCGAGTTCAATTTCTAGTCTTACATTCACTTCACACTTGGGAAAGACAAAAATCTATTTCTTTCCTTGGGAAAGACAAAAATCTATTTCTTCTCCCATTCTAGATTATAGGTTTAACGACGGAGCTTTCTAGCCTTGGGTAGCAACCCATCTAAGACGAAACCAAAACTGAGTTCAGAACTGTGGAAAAGACAACTGGATAACACTTTATCAAATATCCCAAGAAGTCATGTCAATTTACAAATAATTAATTTTTTGGGAGTCATAATCGCCTGAAGGAATCTTCCTAAATACGAAAAGATACTGGCAATTTTTCGATATAGTCCCCCTCAATCAACACCAAAATATCATGATTGATTAAATTTGATACTGATCCAACTTAGAACATTTAATGCTTCTCATATATTGCGTATACATGTTGTGCTTATTTAATATATATTATCAAAAAATATAACGTGTATAATATAAAGTATATCAAAGTATTTGTAAGAATTTACACACCTCGTGTATTTCCTGCTATACAGGGTGCCCCTAAAGACTAGACACGTAGTCGAAAATGCATATTTTCAAGAAATTTAAATTTTCAATATTTTATTAAATTGGAATATTAATAACAGCTTCAATATGATTGTCATCATTTGTGACGCAGAGGTTGATTGCACTTTGCAAGATTCACGTGAACCCGGTGCAATAACTCCACATTGACTTTTTATCCATTCAATCAAGTGTGTTGCATCTGTGATTTTCATTGAGTACACCTTCCTCTTTAGCATACCCCGCCCCAGAAAAAGTCGATTTTTTTTTTCTTTTTCGTCAAAACCATGTTTAATCTGTAAGAAAAAAAAACAAACAAACAAAAAAAATTTCTTATGTATCTTTATTTTAGGGACAGCCTGTAAAATACGCACCAGTGATTTTGCGAGGAGACGTATAATCACAATGAATGACAAAATGGAGGGAAAATGACTCATTTCGTTCCGAGAAGTAAATTTTTCAGACCCGATACAAAAGGTTCACATCCATGATCATGGAATATATCCCGCTTCTTTAGAAAATTATTAGCCTGTAGTAATGAGTTAGAAACAATCAAAATAAATGGTGATAAAAGCTGAATTGAAATTTGAAGATTGATTCCGTATTTCTGACATTTCGATGTAAACGGTATTAGCGTTTTTGTATACCTCCCCTAATTGCCTCACATATGACTGATTTCATCGCTGGTACTGTAATTAGTCTGCAGTAGTTCTTTCTCTGAATAGAACGCGTCACTAAGAGCTTTGTAATTTTTTTATTGATTTACCCAGTTATATGAATTTATGACAAAAGTATGTTATAACATCACGAAAGTAGGTATTTTGTTTCAACACTTCTTGTCTTGTCAAGGGATGGTGCTTCTTTGTGTGTGTGTGTGTGTGTGTGTGTGTATATATATATATATATATATATATATAACTGCTTGCCAAAATACCTTTTATCAGTAAAACTACTGAAAAATAAATTTTTCGCTTTAAATATATATATATATATATATATATATATATATATGGGCGTGTATAATGATAATGTATACGCTAAAAAGTCTACCTTCTTCTACCGAGCGCTCATAGCCCAGAGGTAGAATCGCCGACTGGCGCCAATTCAGTCGGGTTTCAATCCTGGGTTAAAAGCAACCTGAGTCTAACCGTAATGATGAGCTGTGATACAGAGAAACAGATCTGTCTGCGGATGACTATATATATATATATATATATATATGTGTGTGTGTGTGTCTTTTATAGAAAAATGAAAACTTCATAACTTATCTCCCGACTCGGTTTCGAAGACATAGCTTCGCAAGTTAGTGTTAAGATAAATCTATTGAATTTAATGAGTCATAAAACTTAATCTACATATTAGTAGTTAACGTTCTATTTTTCCTACTAAGCACTTGATTTGCAAAATCTGCTCGTTTTAAATATGTTCCTTCAGTAACTTACTAGTCGGTGTGTTTTGTTGGATGAAAACAATGTTTGTTGCGTGTGTGCACACCTATGCGACAGGAATGCCATGAATGGAATGACACGTGAGCGTACGGCTGTACGTAAGAACGCCATGTGAAACTATTTTGTCTAAGTGGACGTTCATTGCTCCTTCTTCTGTTAGTGTCAGAGTTGTAAGTGGATTAATTCTGTTCTTTAACCTCGCTTTGTCAGTTTTCCCTCGCCAACACCTTACAACAAAAACCTCCCTTTGCCACGCCCAACTGATAAAATACCTCTTCTTGTCATTTGGCGGGCGAACGAAGAAACATACATCACTCATCTCGGCTTCAAAAAAGAAAGAATGAAAAGAGAAACAAAAAAGCTTTCAGCCTTTGCCGATGTTTAAATGTCTACGATTTGCAGTTAAATTAGAGAAATATTTCCCCTCACCCTTTTCTCTCTGTGCGCCTCTCTTGTTTCTCTTTTTTTCTTCCACGTCTCTCTCCCTTCTTCCATTTCTACCCCTCTTTCTTCTATCTGCACTTCCTCTATTCCTTCTCTCTTCCCCTCTTTCTTCACTCTGTACTTCCCCTCTTTCTTCACTCTGTACTTCCCCTCTTTCTTCACTCTGTACTTCCCCTCTTTCTTCACTCTGTACTTCTCCTCTTCTTCACTCTGTACTTCCCTCTTTCTTTACTCTGTACTTCCCTCTTTCTTTACTCTGTACTTCCCCTCTTTCTTTACTCTGTACTTCCCCTCTTTCTTTACTCTGTACTTCCCCTTTCTTTACTCTGTACTTCCCCTCTTCTTTACTCTGTACTTCCCCTCTTTCTTTACTCTGTACTTCCCCCTCTTCTTTACTCTGTACTTCCCCTCTTTCTTTACTCTGTACTTCCCTCTTTTCTTTACTCTGTACTTCCCCTCTTTCTTTACTCTGTACTTCCCCTCTTTCTTTACTCTGTACTTCCCTCTTTCTTTACTCTGTACTTCCCCTCTTTCTTTACTCTGTACTTCCCCTCTTTCTTTACTCTGTACTTCCCCTCTTTCTTTACTCTGTACTTCCCCTCTTTCTTTACTCTGTACTTCCCTCTTCTTTACTCTGTACTTCCCCCTCTTTCTTTACTCATGTACTTCCCTCTTTCTTTACTCTGTACTTCCCCTCTTTCTACTCTGCATCTTCCCCTCTTTCTTTACTCACTTCCCCTCTTCTTTACTCTGTACTTCCCCTCTTTCTTTACTCTGTATCTCTCCCCTCTTTCTTTACTCTGTACTTCCCCTCTTTCTTTACTCTGTACTTCCCCCTTTCTTTACTCTGTACTTCCCCTCTTTCTTTACTCTGTACTTCCCTTTCTCTTTTACTCTGTACTTCCCCTCTTTCTTTACTCTGTACTTCCCCTCTTTCTTTACTCTGTACTTCCCCTCTTCTTTACTCTGTACTTCCCCTTTCTTTACTCTGTACTTCCCCTCTTTCTTTACTCTGTACTTCCCCTCTTTCTTTACTCTGTGTGTATTTTCTTTTCTCTCTCTCTCTCTCTGTACACTTCTGTCCTTTCTCTCTCTCTCTGTACACTTCTGTCCTTTTTCTCTCTCTGTACACTTCTGTCCTTTTTCTCTCTCTCTCTCTCTGTACACTTCTGTCCTTTTCTCTCTCTCTCTCTCTCTGTACACTTCTGTCCTTTTCTCTCTCTCTCTCTGTACACTTCCTTGTCCTTTCTCTCTCTCTCTCTGTACACTTCTGTCCTTTTCTCTCTCTCTCTCTCTGTACACTTCTGTCCTTTTCTCTCTCTCTCTGTACACTTCTGTCCTTTTCTCTCTCTCTCTCTGTACACTTCTGTCCTTTCTCTCTCTCTCTCTGTACACTTCTGTCCTTTTCTCTCTCTCTCTCTCTGTACACTTCTGTCCTTTCTCTCTCTCTCTCTCTGTACACTTCTGTCCTTTTCTCTCTCTCTCTCTGTACACTTCTGTCCTTTTTCTCTCTCTCTCTCTCTGTACACTTCTGTCCTTTTCTCTCTCTCTCTGTACACTTCTGTCCTTTCTCTCTCTCTCTCTCTCTGTACACTTCTGTCCTTTCTCTCTCTCTCTCTCTGTGCCACTTCTGTCCTTTCTCTCTCTCTCTGTACACTTCTGTCCTTTCTCTCTCTCTCTCTCTCTCTGTACACTTCTGTCCTTTCTCTCTCTCTCTCTCTCTCTGTACACTTCTGTCCCTTTCTCTCTCTCTCTCTCTCTGTACACTTCTGTCCTTTCTCTCTCTCTCTCTCTCTCCTATCTCTCGCTGTCCTTCTCTCTCTCTCTCTCTCTGTACACTTCTGTCCTTCTCTCTCTCTCTCTCTCTCTGTACACTTCTGTCCTTTCTCTCTCTCTCTCTCTCTGTACACTTCTGTCCTTTCTCTCTCTCTCTCTCTCTCTGTACACTTCTGTCCTTTCTCTCTCTCTCTCTCTCTCTCTGTACACTTCTGTCCTTTCTCTCTCTCTCTCTCTCTCTGTCTCTGTCCTTTCTCTCTCTCTCTCTCTCTGTACACTTCTGTCCTTTCTCTCTCTCTCTCTCTGTACACTTCTGTCCTTCTCTCTCTCTCTCTCTCTGTACACTTCTGTCCTTTCTCTCTCTCTCTCTCTCTCTCTGTACACTTCTGTCCTCTTTCTCTCTCTCTCTCTCTCTCTCTGTACACTTCTGTCCTTTCTCTCTCTCTCTCTCTCTCTCTGTACACTTCTGTCCTTTCTCTCTCTCTCTCTCTCTGTACACTTCTGTCCTTTCTCTCTCTCTCTCTCTCTCTCTGTACACTTCTGTCCTTTCTCTCTCTCTCTCTCTCTGTACACTTCTGTCCTTTCTCTCTCTCTCTCTCTGTACACTTCTGTCCTTTCTCTCTCTCTCTCTCTCTCTGTACACTTCTGTCCTTTCTCTCTCTCTCTCTCTCTCTGTACATTTCTGTCCTTTCTCTCTCTCTCTCTCTCTGTCCTTTCTCTCTCTCTGTACACTTCTGTCCTTTCTCTCTCTCTGTACACTTCTGTCCTTTCTCTCTCTCTGTACACTTCTGTCCTTTCTTTCTCTCTCTGTACACTTCGTCCTTTCTCTCTCACTCCCTCTGTGTACTTCTGTCCTTTTCTCTCACTCTCTCTCTCTCACTCTCTGTGTACTTCTGTCCTTTTCTCTCACTCTCCCTCACTCTCTCTGTGTACTTCTGTCCTCTCTCTCTGCCCCCCTTTTTTCCCTATAAATTCTTTGGTACACGATGATGGCTGGAAGAACGAACGGCTAAAACGGTAGGACAAACAAAATGTCCAATAGTCTTAGTGTAAGTAAAATAAAGAAAATATTTCTTATGAAATACCAAGATATAAAAAAATACTTAACTTTTTTTAATCCCAAAATTAAGACTGTATTCCTACCCCCCCCCCCCCCAAAAAAAAACAAGTAAATCTTTAATTCTTGTTGGCGATGTAAAGGATCATAGCATTTACATTCGTCTAAAAAAAAAACATTTAAAAAGACTGAAATATTAAATATCACTTTCCGACACGAAAATTTATAGTGAGATGTTGGCTCGATCAAGAATCGCCTGACCCCTCTCTCCTACCCAACAAGAAATATTTTGATATTTGTTCAAATTTCTGGAAGTTGGTCGAGCGGAGAATTTTTTTTTTAATAGTAAACCCCCTCTATAATTTGTGAACACTGAAAATTAAAATTGAGAACTCTCGTGTGACTGAAACAGCAAGAGATAGTTCGTATGTGCACATACACGCGCTAATCTCTCTTTTTCTCTCTCACTATCTCTCTCACACACACACACACACACATGTCATTAAGAACTTCTACATGTTTCGCTGATGAACTAGCATTATCAGAAAAATTAAAAATTTACATTATCCTTACAAAGCTGATTTTTGGGGTGGAGAGTGATTGTTTTGAATTTGATTTTTTTTTTTTCTTTAACTGCTTCGTTAATAAAATTGGATTTTAATTTCAATTAATTTTTATTTCTCTCTCTCTCTCTCTCTCTCTCTCTCTCTCTCTCTCTCTCTCATATATATGTTGTATTATCTTCATATTAGAAATATCGTTTTAGCTTTTCGAATTCAGTGTAAATGCGATTTTAAATGGAAAAATAAATAAAAGGATAACAAATGTCTAATAAACGATATTAGACGCTAATATCTGAACTTATTTATAAATGGAACTTTGTTTCTGTGTGTGTCTGTCCGTTACCTATAGACTTCGAAACGGCTGAACCGATTTTCTTGAAAATTTACACAGTTGTACTATAAGCGTTTGCGAGTGTTCTTAGCTAGGTTTTGTGTCGAAATACCCCCAATAAATATCGATAATCGAAAAAATCGGGTTATAGAAGGAGTGGTCCGATTTTAATCAAATTTGACACACTCATAGACAAAGACATAAGAAACGATATTCAGAAGTTTCAAGGTTGCAGTTCTTACAATAGTGCAGAAAATCGCTTATATATATATATATATATATATATATATATATATAAAGCAAGATGATTGTGTGTGTGTGTGTGTCTATCTGCCTGTGTGTCTGTATTTTTTATTTTTTTTCAGCCCTTTTATTTTAGTTTTTGCTTCGGGATTTGCTCTAAGTAGGTATAATTGTAGTTCTTAGGCTCAGCCATGATACCATTTACTCAGAGGATTTATTTAGCCTTCAAAATTCAGTTTACGACGAAAAAAATCTTATTTGATATCGATACCAGGAAATCAAAATTTGACTTACATCCATTGATTTTTCTTTCAGTTTCCGGTTTCGCTTTAACTGGAAATAACTATTGGTGTTTAGTCTTTCGTGCCAACGTCCAAAGAGTCTGATCTCCAGGACCATGGATTAGTTTTAAAGCTTTCATTACACCCGAGCAACGCCGGGCTGTACTGCTAGTATATTATACACAAATCAGTTCGATCTGCTTTCCTCATCTTTGGTCAAAACGTAACGATAAAAAACATTCTTCACCGTGTTCCTTTTCAAATGCATCTCATATGGTAACGTGTTGGGAATTTCAAAAGAGCGAACCCTTTATTCAATCCACTGGTGCAGACATTCTCGAGGTGGTGTAATGGTTAGCAAGCTTGTCTCGCTAAAATCATTACAATTGTGCAGTGAGTTTGATCCTCACTGGGTGTCCCATACTTTTGGCCTTGTGCCACATCTAAGCTACGGTTAGAAAATCACTTTTTTTTTTTACTTTATTATCCATGTTAAGTAATCTCTTATTAGTCTTCCAGGGAACTGGCCTAATAAATGCAAACCTTATAGTTTACCAACTAGATATGAAATTCAGTCCAGAAGTCAAGCAGTGTAGTCTATTCATTTTGGTTTAGAAGCGAAATCAATTCCAAGAAACAATTAACAGAGTAATTGACTAGTACGAGATGATCTCCGTGGATCATAAAGGGTTCATTTCAACATTTGAGAACATTACTGAATTGTGGTCCAGTGGATATCGGCTCGGAACGAGAAACCGGGGAGCCGTAGTTCGAATTCCAGTTGAATCCATTGTATTCACTTACACGCAAATATCCTTGGGAAAGGTATTAATCCGTCTCTTCCTTCCAATTATGGGTTAAATAACACGACAGATAGGGTTCTATAGCCTTGGTCGGCAAGCAGTCTACCGCAGAAAGCAATGGTAACCTACTGCGGGATAATCTTCTGTCCAGTCAGTCATGTCTCTTTCGAGACATGATCGCCCAAGCGTGTATCACGTATGGCACTTAATTGACTGACTGACTGAATATGACAGGTAATTGAAGAGATCACTAGGATACAATACCTGATACGCTATGGCTATAATAACCAAGATTAGGACAGCACTTCTCATAAATCAGTGTATAGTGATAATTCTTTGAGAAATTCAGCCAAAACATACATTATGCAACAGATAAACTCGTTCAGTATGACTAAATCAGTCGTATTTTACTTTCTCTACGTTTCGATCAGTGGGTTCCTGGCATTCTTCAGGTGTCTGCCTGTTCGAGTAACCTTTATGAAATTTCAGACTCTGTGGAAATAGTACAATAATAACTGACCAATTAATCAAGAGAGGCTATCCCTAGACATGGTTCCTATAAATTGAATAAAGCATGCAGTTCTTCAATTTCCCTAAAGTTATCGGAATCGATCGATAAACATCTTAAGAAAACCGGAGGGCGCAACGGTCAAAAAAAGATGCTGATATTAGTCCGACTGTAAATAATATAGCACTTCGATATCCGTTGGATCTTTATCAAAACTGTAGTTTATAATGTCGTTAGGCTTCTTTTTTTTTTTTTTTTTTTTTGTCGGGGGTTAGTCCAGTTGATATTTACCTTACATCGGTCGTATTTCTTTGTCCTACAACTGGAGACGAAGAGACTCTTCTCTTCACTAATGCAAGTATTCTCTGCAACAATTCAGCTGATTTTAGTAATTCTCTGATTTGGACAAATTCTATTCTTTTGATTAATAATTCTTCCAATCTCGAAAACAATTTAACTGTTACGAAGATCTCATTGAATGTACTAACGATGAGCAATATTTGTTCGTCGCTGGTCTTGGGTATGACAGTAAACTGCATCCGGCTGCAAGGCCTCTGATTGGAAGGTTGTGAGGAGCATGGAACCACCTCTGAATTGCTGTTGTTCCCAGGTCCACTCTGACCCGGAGTGGTCGCACCTGTTAGGTTTCCAGCTATGGGCAAATAGTTAACCCCCAGAGGAGGGTCAAAACACAATGAAAGTATAAAAATAGACTTTTATAGAAATATGTACATTTAAAAAATATATTACAAATAATACATTTTTGAAGAAAAAAAAATTATTACCATAACATATTTTTGAAGGAAAAGAAAAATTATTCTCAACAAAACATTTTTGAATACGAAACTAGAAGACATTTTTAGTTTTCTAAAATAAAAAATATTAAAAACAAAAATTTTCATTAAAATCTGACTAAATCAACCTTTCTACTGTAATCGAACATTATAAAATAAAATAAAAACTTAAAACTCCACTTTTTTGGCATTAAATAACCCACAGAGGTTGATATGCCGTTAAACAAATCTCAAACTCGATCGTTGCCTTTTAGATTTTTTTCTGTTATACAAACTATTATTTTTGCTTTATATAAGCGACAAGTGGATTTGGTCGATTTAGTCTCTCATCCTCACAAACGGCAAGTCTTGTTACGGTGCTCTTGTTCATTAGTGACAATGCCAAACATTTCAAGAAAGGCAAACTAATTGAATATTTTTGATTGATGGTCTGTACGCTAAGGCATGTGAAACTCTTGGTAAACCATTCTACCAACTCTTAATTATCGATAAGACCTGTTGGGATAGTAGAGTAAGAACATGATGGCGGGTGGCAGAAAATAGACAAAAGTAGTGCTGTTTGCAATTCGTCAACCTTCTGTAATACGGACTGATGGCTGAAAAAGAAAAATTACGGTACATGAAATAAAATGGAATTTATTTTCTTACAGACACATGCACATTTTCTAATTCTTTGTTATATATCCTGTATATTGGTAGAGATTATGCTTATAAAGATGGAGAAGAAAAATGCCCTATCTACATAGTATCTGATTCATACCTAACAACTTTTATCCTCAGCTTTAAAACTAATCCATGGTCCAGAAGATCAGACTCTTTGGACGTTGGCACAAAAGACTAAAAAGCGATAGTTGTTTCTAGTTAAAGCGAAACCGTAGACTGAAAAAAAAAAATGAATGGATGTAAGTCAAATTTTGATTTCCTGGTATCGATATCAATTTTTTTTTTTTTTTTTTTTTTTTTTTTCGTCGTAAACTGAATTTTGAAGGCTAAATAAGTCCTCTGTGTAAATGGTATCATGGCTGGGACTAAGAACTACAATTATGCCTACTTAGAGCCAAACCCGAAGCAAAAACTAAAATAAAAGGGCTGAAAAACTACATACATACAGATAAATATATATATATATTATCGGTTTTCTGCATTATTGTAAGAACTGCAACCTTGAAACTTCTGAATATCGTTTCTTATGTCTTTGTCTATGAGTGTTATCAAATTTGATTAGAATCGGACCACTCCTTCTATAACCCGATTTTTTTCGATTTTCGATATTTATTGGGGGTACCTCGACACAAAACCTAGCTAAGAACACTCGCCGACGCTTATAGTACAACTGTAAATTTTCAAGAAAATCGGTTCAGCCGTTTCGGAGTTTATAGGTAACGGACACACACACACACACACACACACACACACACACACACAGTTCCATTTATAAAATAAGTTTAGATATGATTGTCCTCATCTTTATTGCCATTTGTACGACATTTCGGTCGTTGTATGCTCCGGCCTTCTTCAGGTGCTAGGAATTTTGAACAGAACCTTTTCTTACAATCAATGGAATATATCATCTTCATCCCTTACGTAGAGCCTCTTCTGATAATCATGAGTTATTTCCCTCAAACCCTGTAAGTTACTTGTTCTCAAGTGCTGTAGAAGACCGGGGCATACAACGGGCGAAACGTCGGACAAAAGGCAACAAAGATTAGGACAATAATGTAAATACTGTAAATACTACCTCATCTCAGAAATATAGACAAATATGCCAAATAACAAAAACCACATGCCTTGAAGATTTCCGACTGCAGCAACAACTAAAAATTTTCATATTTCATGTAATATGAAAATAAAATTTTATTATCAAGATGTTGATTTTCCGCACTACTTGAACCAAAAGGTTAGGAAGAAAACTTTTATCAGTAGTAGAAAGAACTAGAATTGATAAGCATATTTTCCTGAAAAAATTGTTTCAAGAGAGAATTTATAAATTTTAACCGATAGTGTTGTTGCTCGGTCAATGAATGTTTCTGCATGCAATCGACTGATCACGCTCTTACTATCATCTGATGTAATAATTCTCTCTCTCTCTCTTTTATATATATATATATATATATATATATATATTGAATTTTGAAGCTTGTCGTTGTCGAAGAAAATCACTTACATAATCGTTTGCATCTTTCTACTTACTTTTTTCCCACGATATTTTTATCTCGGCAATGAGGTTACGAAAGTTAAATTGTGTCTATTAAATTTTTTACAAACAGTTCAGACTATAAAAATGTCCAGATGCAAGTCCATGCACACAGAATTTATGCATGTGAGTAAATAATATTAAAATGTTCATTTATCAAAATACATGCATTACCTATTTCTCGTATTGATATGTGCATTTTTAACACCCCAAAACAAAAGCTTCTCTTTAGAAACATGTCTATTTTCAAATACCAATAATGGAATGGCTTATTCTTAATGACCGATTTTTTTTTATTACGCTAATAATATCCGCATATTTCTTTCGTGTAAAATATATACTTGTGCTGCAATCTTTCATTTAAACATGTTTCATTAAAATCTACCGACAAGGAAGATTTTAATTTTTTATTTAATTTTTCCAGTATTGTTACAAGTTTTCTTTTTGCTGGAGATAAGGAATGCAAAAAATGTTTCATAACTTATAACTTTCCAAGCGCTTTCAGCCACTTCACTGGCCATTTTCAAGTATGTTATTTTTCTGATCTTATTTCATCCACATATTTGATCGTAACGTAATTTTTATGTTTTTTAAAAAGGTGCGTTCTTTTGAAGCTGTCAGGTGACACGCGAGACTGGCCGTCGCTAAGATTATGACTATTTATTAAAACTTTAAACACACACGTGTATAAATATATTCGAGCCGGGATCGAAACTTGACCGATTAGGTATCAGTCGTAGAGTCCACTCCTAAGCCATCGGCGCGCGACTGAGAGTAGCGAGACTCAAGCGATTCGAATTTTTATGACCTCATTATACTGAATATATTTAATAGTAGCTAAGTTTGCCTATGACCCGGTTCAAACTTTTCTCCAGGCCTTTGAACTGGAGTAAAGGTTTATACAGTTTGAGGTTAGATTTCCCGTTTCTTAAATATCTCTCTCTCTCTCTCTCTCTCGCTCTCGCTCTCTCGCTCTCGCTCTCGCCCTCGCTCTCTCTCTCTCTCGCTCGGGGTGAAATGATTCAAAACATATCACTTACTAAATTTGCATCTGAGAAACAAAGTTAAGTATATTGGTAAATCGGATTTCACGGACGTTGCATTGAAAAATAATTTTCTCAATAGTAATCTTTAGGGATGAAGGAAAAGCTCCATTGGACGAACCTGATGGTTGGACCGAAGGTCTTGGGTCTTTCATGGATGTCATCAACGAATCGTGACTTAGAATATATAACAGATGGGAGGTGAAGTAATGTTTGAATTAGTATTGTGGAGTGATAATTATGAATCTGTTAAAATACTTATTAAAAAAAAATAACCTAAACAAGATTTTTATTATTTAAAACTTAAGTTCAGACAAAACCAGGGAACAGGTTACTACGTCACAAGATGTCCGATTATATTGAATAATTTATCTGAATATCTAATGCCCATTAACGTGTATATAGCAATAATATATATATATATATATAGAACAATAACTGATACCCCCTGACGAGTGGACAGAGTAAATGGTGGCGTGTCCGTCTACACACATGAGTCCGGATGCTGAAGTTAATACCAAGCAGTGAAGTGATATATATATATATATATATATATATATATGGTCCTGGGCATGACAGTAAAATGCATCCGGTAGTAAGGTCTCTGATAGGAGGTTGTGAGGAGCGTGGAATCACCTCTTAATTGCTATTTCCATGTTCAACCTGACCCGAAGTGGTAGCACCTGTTAAGGGTCCCAGTTAAGGGCAAATAGTTAACCTCCAAACTGGGGTCAAAACAATATGAAAATACAATTTTATAGAAATATATACATAAAAATATTTTTATAGAAAAATATACATTTTTGAAGGGAAAATTATTACCATAACACATTTTTGAGGGAAAAACAATTATTGTCAGCAAAACATTTTTGAATGCAAAACTAGAAGACATTTTCAGTTTTCTAAAATAAAAAAAATTAAAAAAAATAATTAAAATCTGACTAAATCAACCTTCTCACTATGACCGAACATTAATAAAACAATATCTTAAAATCCCACTTTTTTGGCATTAAATAACCCACAGTGGTTGATATGCCGTTAAACAAATATATATATATATATATATATATATATATATATGAGAGAGAGAGACCCTATTTTTAGTGGATACTCGTATTTGAGACGACGCTCCGTTTATCTCATACAGTATTTTATTTCAACTACCGGACCGCAGGTTTTCATCTGAAGACTAGCTTCTCTGCGTGCGTGGGCTTGCACGTAAACAAATGTAGACAATTTAAATAAAGAAATCCTCGTAGGTGGGTGAGTAGGCAAAATTGGATTTTTCATCTAAATTATGGAAATATCACTTTACAAATTAATTTCACGTATTCACTGGTGTAAGCGTTTATTGTATGCTAATCACTAGAAGAAAGTGATAGAGAAGACACGTCGTTAGAATCAGGTAAATGCTAAAGTAACTCTGCATGTGATCGCAGCCTGGGCATAAATACGCATCTGTAAAGATACGCAGGCTGTCTTGGGTGCGCGCTTAAAGAGGCAATCTATCAAGATATGAAAGCCCGGAATACCAATGCTGAGAGAGACGGGGTTATCTGAATCGGCCCTAACACATTGTTGAAGAGGCCGTGGTGAAATTGTCACCACCAGGCACGGAACGAGGTTAAAAGTTAATGCTGCTGGGCTTAGCCACAAGATACTAGAAAAACAATAATGGACGATATGAACTCTGATGTCATTTGATAGTTTTGTCTCGACATTTTCTCGGGAGGCATCGTGGTATTGAATAAGGAAACCCTTCTCCAAATGACATACATATATATTCTCTCTTCACACAAGAGACAATAACGTTTGGAAAGATGAAGGATATACAATGAATTCTCAGGAGTCTACAGCAAAAGATTTGTTTAAATAGAACAGATGGAGAAACAGAATTTACTTGTAGAGAGAGCAAAAGAAATTAATACGTGTTATATATATATATATATATATATATATATATATATATATATAAACTTGCTGTATTTATATAGGAAAAGTACTCAATATTTGAGATAGTGTGTACATAGCAATAAACCCGGCGTAATAACTGCGCTCTTCAAACAAAGTACCAGGCCTTCACTTTACACACACACATCCGCATACACACAAAAGCAATTTCTACAAAATGAACGAATTTCCTTCTTAATCCGACATTTTCATTATTTCAAACGCTATTTAGTGAATTCTTGTTACAAATAGACGCCCGATTGTTTAGTTTTTGTTCTTATATTGTATTTACTACGTCTGTTAGTTTTCTATATTCGAGAAATCTTAGAGAAAATGGTAAAACAGAACCTTACTGAATTTTGATTTTTTTTTTTTTTTTTTTTTTTTTCGCGACCGTGTAGTATTGCACGCCTGATAAAACTTATTTTGCCTACAAAGAAGGATGCAAGTTCGATTCCTGCCAAAGAGCACGTTTTCTTAACATTTCTCGAATGCACAGGCAGATAGTTGTATACACACTGTTTAAAACAAAAATCAAAATGGTGCCTCTTTCAAATGAGTAGCTACTAAATAATAACGTTTTAAGTTGTGTATGTGTGTGTATATATATATATATATATATATATATATATATAGTGTATCGAGGCAGCAGATAATTTTCTAAACATATACCGTTAATATAACTGACAATAAATGTCTCTTATGTTCAATCATGAGCCGTTTTAAACATCGTATTTTGGCTTTAATTTCAAGTGGAAATAAAGAAATATTTGTCCAACATTTGGATATTTTTTATGCTGGTTCATAGAATCGCATTACAAATTTTCGAACTACATCTGCTTTTCGGTAACTGTTATCGTTGCATAGCAATATTCTGTCAACACTAGATAAAATGATCGTTGATGGTGGATGCCTTTGTTAAAGTCTCTGTAAACTTTCTGAAGATGGCTCATGTGAGCCAAAAGCTTAGAACCAGCATAATAAAAAAAAATATCCAAATGTTGAGCAATTTGTCTTTTTCGTCTGAAATTAAAACCAAAATGCGATGTTTAGAACGGCTCATGATTAAACATAATAGACATTTATTGTCTCTTATATTTCACTGTATATGTTTAGAAATATACACACATACATCCATATACTTCCTTAAAAAATTATTAACAAGATTCTTCTGTTAAGTTCATTCTTTAACCATGTGCTATTTCTTATTCGGATTTAGAAAATGTAGAAATTGCTCAAATGAATTTTCTTTCCATGCGCTTTCGGCTAATCGATGAGCCATCTTCAAATATTCTGGTTACGCTATTCTAAATGGTGTGTACGTTACTGATAATTGATGTTTGTAATTTCTTTATAAGGCCAGTATATTTGTTGCGTATCCGAAGCCAATGTAAGCTAATCTTAGTTATTTTTTTTTTTATTTTTTAATCATTTCACCCCAAGCAAGGCATTCCACTGCCACTATTGCGCAGGGGGTTACATAGAGGAAAGTAATGAGAAGGAGTGGTTAGATATCGGAAATGTCAGGAGGGTGATAGACGGGTATACCGAGGATGAGGGTTGGATAGATGGGAAGAGTGTTTGAGAGAATGGATGCGAGTTAGTGTGTTAGGTGTCTATTGTCCTTACATTTAAACTCCTGGAGGTTGAAGCTGTCGGGAAGCAAGTATGTAGAAGGGAATTCCACAGGCGGGAAGTGCGAGAAAAGGTGTTGGAGTAGAAATTTCGGTTACATTTTATCGGTTTCACTGTAAAAGGGTGGGACCTAGTTGCTAACCTAGTGTCTCGTGCAAATTCGTACCTAGAGGGCCCCAGTGATCTAAGTTCATCGGAGTAGAAGCCATGAAAGTATTTATAGAAGAAGCGCAGGGAAGCCACGTCACGCCGGTGAGAGTGACTGCAGTCGGTCTGCCAAGTCGGTATTGATCACATTACAGATTCTGTTGTATTTTGTCAAGAAACCCGAGAATAGCAGGGTCACCCGACTAGGTGTGGCAGCAGTATTCAATACACAGGCGGATGGTAGATTTATATATGTGCAGGATGGATTCAGACGGGAAAAAACTTCCGGGCCCTGCACAGAGAACCGACTTTCATAGCAGCGGATTTAGCAATAGATAGTCATTCCACTTGAGGTCCGCTGAGCGTGTGAGGCCAAGGGGGCGTAGTGTTTTACTCTCTGGGATGCAAGCCTGCTCCATGCTAATGGTGGGTAGGTGCGATTGTCTATGATGGTTAATTGATAGCAGCTTCGTTTTGGAAGCATTAAAATTTACAAGCCATTTCTTACCCCAGTCTACTACGGATTGGAGGTCCTTTTCAAGCTCGGCAGTGAGGTTCGCTTTGTTGCCCACATCAGATTTTTGATCGAGGCGATAGTAAACTGTGGTATCATCAGCGTACGTGCCTACTTGGGATCTTATGGCATCGGGGAGATCATTAATGTAGATCAGAAAGAGCGTAGGCCCTAGGATAGAGCCTTGAAGGACACCTGCGTTTGTATGGTAGTTTTGGGAGGCATGTCCGTTTAATACCACCTTCAATGTGCTGTTAGAGAGTAATGACTGGGTTAGGTCAAACAAATGTCCAGTTATACCATAGCTCCGCACTTTGCGTAGAAGGCCAGCATGCCAGACTATCCAGGGCAACGGTTCGGGCTTCGCCATTCTTGTCGAGAGCCTGGTATATATACTCGGTGGTGTTCATTATCATATCAGCAGTAAACCTGGTGAAGCTGAAACCATACTGTTTGTCCGAGAAGAGCCTGTGGGCTGTGAGATGCTGAACCACCCCGGCGTTGATAATGGCTTTGAACACTTTGCCAAAGATCAAAAAAAGGCTGATAAGACGGTAATTAGCGGGGTCCGAGGGTTCTTCATTATTCTTAAATATAGGAACTACAGAGGAAGACTTCCAACAGACAAGGAAGCAGATAGGCAGAAGTTGTAGAGCTTAGAGAGGACAGAGGAGAGTTCAGGGGCATATTTCTTCAAGACTATGATTGGGATTCCGTCCCCCTCTGCTCGCTTTGTGAGGGTCAGTTACGTAATTAATTTGTCAAATAGACAAAGGTAAGATACATCAAGTATTTGTTTCATTCATTCATTTTTTTTTCCAGCATGTAATTCCCTTTTCAGCTTGTCAATTGTATCAGGTTATTTTCAAGCCTTAACCTAGAAAAACAGATTCCATCTTGGTCAGCATTCAAACCTTTTTATATACTCAAGATAGGGGGTTACTGATTGGGGTGTGTGATGTTAATGTAAGGGGGAGTGAAAAAATAAGAATATGGCGGGTAGATATGCTCAGTAACAATAAAAATGTATCTGCTTCGAAAATCAAGCGTAAAGAAAAATGTTTGTTTAGATCAAGGAGATTTCCGATCTCAAATCTGATCAGAATCTCTTGGAGAAATTTTATTTTTATTTAACTGTATTTAGGGAACTTACGACTTACCGGAGAAGGTATCAATTGTTTCTGCGCTCGCTTGATCCCTTAAATAAAGAAAAAGTGCCGAGCAGAAATGTTTTGCGACATGGCAACTCAATTTAAAACTGCATTACCGTAAATAATCATGGCGATAAGATGTGCCTCATTTTTTTTTTCCAAGTAATGGTCTATACATCACACTTGTCACCTACAAATTATCAAATTTAATTCCCTGCAAAACCCTTCTCTCGTCAGAGGCTCAAATACTCATCAAATTATAAGCGAAATCGTTCTTGTCTTATGAAGACAATATTTAGCTGAATTCATTCATCAGGTCTGAAAATGTTAAGGCAAATAAACTGGTAAATGCAATTATGCTGTGAATTTCTATAAACAGTAAAGAAATATAATGGTCGAAATTTTGGCACTTTCTTCATACTTTATCACTTAAAACTAAAGAAAAATATTTGTTTATTTTTCTATGACTCATTACATCGTCGGAGTGGTTTACGGCCTATCACGTTGAATACACCGGTTCTCGCTCCATCACCAAAGTTAAGCAACGTTGAGCCTGGTCAGTACTTAGATGAGAGACCGCTAGGGACTACCAGCGTTTAGAGACGGTTGTGCGTTGTGGTGCAGTCAATATCGGATCGGAAAGAGAAATCGGTGAGTCGAGTTCGAATTCCAGTTGAATAACCTGCATTCACTTAAGCACTGGTACTCTTGGGAAATGTATTAATCCGTCCCTTCCCTCCAGTTATGGGTTAAATAACAGGGTAGGACTTGGGGACTCTGCCTTAAAAAAAAATCTCAATAAATCTTGATACTCGAAAAGAAAAAGTATTACTAGACACAAAACTTATATAAGAACAATAAATTATTGAACGAAAAACGGGTATTACCAGCAATAAATAAATAAAATTTAGTTGGCAATAAATGACCCGCCGAGGTTGATATGCCATAAAACAAACCATCATTCGTCGGGTCTGAAAATGTTAAGGCAAATAAATTGGTAGCTGAACAATTATGCTGTGAATTTCTATAAACAGTAAAGAAATATAATGGTCGACATTTTGGCACTTTCTTCATACTTTATCACTTAAAACTAAAGAAAAAACATTTGTTTTATCTTTCTATGACTCGTTACATCGTCGGAGTGCAAAGCAGTTATTTCCTTCATTGTATCTCACAAAGCCATTAGGCTTTCTATCATTGAACCAGCAGCAAAGAATAATTCATAACATTATCTTGGCTGTGCTATAACTACAACTTTTTTAAATCATAGTCTTCATATCCAATGAAATATTTGATCTATTAATTCGGCAGTAAAAAAAAACATATATAAAAAGAATTTGCTGGCGCAATTCTCCAAAACCAAGCTTTTAAAGCCGAACTTCAACGACAGTGACGATACGTTTTGAACACAAAAATTAATTTGGAAACTACCAAAGTAAAATTCAAATGATCAACTTTGATTCTTTCTTTATAGGCGAATAGGGAAGATCCATTTTTTTATTTTTATACGCATCATAACTACAGTCATATCACCTTACATTAACTCTACCGAAATCGAAAAAGGACCGGTGATATCTTTATCAACAATGATATTCAACGTTGCGTGGGCCAATATAGTTCCATTTGCATTCCTATGCTAAACAGGCGTTTCTTTCTTTGAGTAAACTGGTTAGACATAAAATGGCATTTACAAAATTGTAACAAAATTAGTTCGATAAACATTGTTTTAGTCTAGCTGATAAACAATGGGTTATAATATTTTAATACACTGTTAAATTTTCAAACTATTCTACAAAATGCCAGTATTATCTCCCTTTATACATTGTTTGCATTTAGCCTTATCTATGATCGAAATGCTAAGATCGTTACCACTTCAGATTATAAATTAGTTTTATTTGAATAACTAAGCAATTTAATTATAAGTCATCAGCAAAACAGTTGCTTATTCATGAAAATAAAAAAAAGCTAATTTTAAAGTGAATAACAAAACGGTGAATTTTTGTTTTGTTTTTAAAACTAAATATGCAAACTAGTTATCTCCATTAAGCAAGAACCGATAATTTGGGCAAGATATGATACGTGTTTTTTTGTATGCACTCGAGACCTGAAATTATATATATATGCACAAGAGTTTTGACCCCAGTACATATCTAAAAGTGATATTGTTTCACAGGGTTCACTGGAATTAACTAATATGATCACTTTCAAAGTCCCATTTTTACATTTTCGATTCGTTTATATACGATTGAATCTAAACGGTCTTTTCAGTTGCTGTTCTCTTATCTCGTTAATTGCAGTTACTTCTACTTTCTGAAGAAACCCGTGCGTTTATTTTTACTTATCTAATAATTACGACACTTACAAGACATTGAATCTCACTTTCCATACATCAGCACACACACACACACACAATTTTATATATATATATATAATTTTTTTTTTCCTTGACGGAATATTTCTCTCCAGGATCTATCTTGAAATATCTATAAGTCTACCATTCGCCCATGCTTAGACTGTTGCTGCCACATTTGATCTGGTGCTCCTGTTATTTAAAGATTATTGATAAAATCCAAAAGAGAATCAGCAATATTATTGGTCCTAACCTGGCGTTTCGGCTTCGGTTATTTTCCCACTGACGCTTCTCTGTGTCTTTTCTATAAATATTTTTCATATTCAGTGCAATGGAAGCGGGCGAGCAATAACTGAGCAGTACTAAAAATGAGAACTAGACAAGTTATCCCTGGACCTGGGCAATGAAACATGAGTATATATCCCTGTAAATTAAATACAAGGTTCAGTTCAGAATTTCCTGTAAGTTAACCAAATTAATATACATCTGAGGAAGGCTGGAGTGTACAGAGGCCGAAACGCTGTGATATCAATAAAGATAGGGACAATAATCTGAATATGAATAGTGTAAACCTTTCTTTTTAATAGTTTAAATAATTACTGGGCGAGAAAATACATGTAGAAAATACGCAAAACGTTTCAACAAAGAAATCACTGTGAGATTGGCTTTGTGTTAGGCGCTTTCCTCTTCATAGGAATGATGTCGTTCTGAAAGCGTTATATATGTAGTGTGCGTGTGTTGGAAGTTGACAAAACTGTACATGAGTTTACAAAATTTAACAACGACGGAAACTGTTCCAAGAACGAGTCTACACTAGGTGGAATTCTCGCCTGAAAGCCAAGGCACAAATAAGAGCACCTGTTAACAAAAGTACTTTCGTGTTTTTTTTTTTTGTTTTTTTTTTTTCTTGGAAATAATTAAAACGTTTGCCCTCTTCGCGTACAATTTGTTTGTTAGCGTCGGGCTTAATAGACTACTCATGAAAACACTTCGTACGTTGAAAGGCAACAAGACAGAATCGAACATTTTAAGAGTTTTAATGTCAGTTAAAGTTTTGTTTTTTTTTGTTTTTGTTTTTTCAGGTTTTGCTTCGGGCATTTTCTATTTAATTAATATAAGTCTTAAGTAACCCTTCACTTTAAGTAATTTTTTCCTTCATCTCTTTAAAATGAAACAACAATAAGCTGGAAAGCTTTTTTGAATGATCTTGGATTTTACACAGCTAGAAATACAAAATAAAGGTTTATAAATCATTTTTCCAATAAGTGCTGTGGCAAGCTAAACAGCTTCTGTGAGATGAGTTTAAGATAATCAGCACAGTACCAATCAAAAACGACCATACTATTAACGTCTGTTTTGGCGCTTCTACCAAAAATCAAAGTATCTCTAAAAATGAATTATATACATACATTCATAGATCACAAGTACTAGTCTCGTAGGTCATTAGTTTTAGGGGCATAACGTACTACAGCCGTAGTAGCAGTGTATCTAGGATAAGATAACCTGACGAAGCCCGTCCATCTCCAAACTGGTTTTGAGTTCTTTTCCTTTATCTGTGAATTACGATTTCTTGGTGAAAGACAGTTGGGTTGTACCCGGCAGTTTTTTATTCAGAATTCTTTCTTCTAAACTGGTTGTCAGCCAAGGCTAGTGCCTAATACACTGTTTAACCCGGAGTAGGGGTATCTATAAAACGCGGTATTTATACTTATCTACTGCTTGAGTTCAAAGACATAAGTGCGTCGACTTTAAAAAAAATGTTTCCTGGTTATAATTCTGAACAATGGCTTCTAATAATCTAATAGGGATGTGCGTTCTGGTGTCTTGAATATCACCTCCGAATGTGAAATCGGACAGCTGAGTTCGAATTCCAGTCGTATTCATTTTATCCGCTTACACATAACTACACTTGAGAAAGGTATTAATCCGTTGATTCTCTCTCCAGCTATGGGTTAAAAAGCAGGATAGATTGGGTTCTGTAGCCTTGATTGGCAACCAGTTTACCACAAAAGTAATCACAATCTACTGCTTTGTCAGTCATGTTTCGAAAGAGACATGATCGCCCAATCGTATATCACGTATGACAACTGACTGATTCTAATAATTATCACTAAATACATTATCCCGCTCTCATCAGTGACGCTACAGTTTGCTTTTTGTGACATTCGTTGAACTGGAGAAAGAAAGCAAACATAGTTAAATTGTTGTGTTGATGCTATTTTTTTTTTTTTATTATTTATCTATTTAACATCTTTATAAACACTTCTTTGTATTTACTGTAGGATTTGTTTAGATCTCACTCCTATTTTGAAAGAAAAAAAATCAATTACCCTTTTTTGAATAAAATATCTGGTTGTACTTAATTTTTACCAATTCTCATAGTAAATGTTCTAAATTAATTTTGGTTTATAATTGTGCATGAGCAATCACGAATTTTTAGCCAGACAATGAAATCTGTTGACAGATGTTACAATCTAAATTCCGTTTTGTGGTAACTTCAACTAGCGTTCATGTAACAGCCACAGAATAATTGTCAAAATATGGAAGTTCAGATTGCGTGACCGATATATCGTCACATTTCGTTAAATTAGAATAGATCTAATATTAACAGGTTTGTACACTCGATAACTAACAGGACAATCAAAAAGCAAAGTACAATGGAAGTTGTTCGTTTTTGTTTTTTTTTTAATGGATATGGCTCTCTAACCATAGATTATACTCTAAATTTAAATAATTTTAACCCCATGAAGATAGTCAGTCAGTGGAGTGCCATATGTGATACAAGCTTGGGCGATCATGTCTCGAAGAAGACATTACTGACTGGGCAGCAGATTATCCCGCAGTAGGTTGCCATTACTTTCTGCGGTAGACTGGTTGCCAGCCAAGGCTGTAGAATACAATCTGTCCTGTTATTTAATCCATAGCTGGAGGGAAGAGATAGATTAATACCTTTCCCAATAATATTTGTGCGTAAATGAATGCAAGCAATTCAACTGGAATTCGAACTCGGCTTCCCTATTTCTCGCTCCAAGCCGATATCCACTGCACCACAACGCACATCCTCCATAAAGATAAATATGATGTATTTTGAAGAATGCTCACACACGACTCGATATATTATGTTGGATGGGTTGTTCCGGAATTGTTCGACACTCTCTGAAGTTAGTGCCGATGTCAAGGCGCGTGTCTAACCCTATTAGTGCAGCCGAGAAGTTTCATTTAATTATTACCAGCTTCAAAACACGGGACCAATGAGCATCTAAATTTTTCAGAGTTCAATCTGAAGCCTAACAAAAAAAAACTTTTTGAGAGATAGATATATATATAGAGAGAGAGATAGAGAGACACACACACGAAGCTTACAGACGGTTTGGATAATTGATGTTACTGAATATTGGCTTTTTATTTTTTTCTTAATAATACTTCCATTATTTTTATTTTTTACACTTTATTTTTATTTTATTTTTTCACATGTCGATGAGGCTAGAGCGCTTTCGGCTATACTTTTAGCCATTATTAAGGTCACAATGTGTAGACCATGTTTTGAAAATAAAACGATCCTATAATTCTAAATAAATACATAATATCCATACATTCAGTTAAAAGTAAAAATAAAATCATCTTTGATAATGGCTAAAATTATAGCTGAAAGCGCTCTAGCCTCATCTGCATGTAAAAGAAAAAAGCTAAAAATAATGGAAGTATTATTAATAAAAATAAATAAATAAACTGACACTGAACATCAAATATAAACACGGCCACAATGTGCTGATCGTGTTTAGGAAATGTTTCAAATGCATGGTTATCTCTGTACCTTTTATGTAAACACATAGAAAGCTAAGTATTATGTGAAAACAAGAGAAATTGTCCTATCATCAAATTATTGCACTTACTTGTGACTTCTTTCTGAATGAATGTGTTTTCTTAGGTTTCCTATACACAAAGTAGGGGCGCGTGTATTTTCAAGCGCTCATTGACACATTTCCGGTGGTGAATACAGGTCGAGAAAACCAGGCCACTTGAAAGTTACGTTCGTTGACACAGTTTAATTGTATAATTAAACTCTACAGTTAATTTCTGTTTATTAAGAGCCGTGAATCAAGACAGACTTGGGATATTTCCTTCGACAAATCTTACATTTGGTCTTACAGCTGTCGATTTGTTTAACTAAGAAACATTATCATGGAATCCATGAAGCGTGAAATCAGTACAAAATAATTTCCGAGCAATGACTGTTTTGACGCTAAAATAAATGATCCGTCACAGGTTTTCCAATTTAAGACCAAGGCGTTGTGGTGCAGTAGATATCGGCTCGGAACGAGAAATCGGAGAGCCGAGTTCAAATTCCAGTTGAATTCATTGCATTCACTTACGCGCAAATACCCTTTGGAAAGGTATTAATCCGTCTCTTCCTTCCAGTTATGGGTTAAATAACAGGTCAGATTGGGTTCTATAGCCTTGGCAACCTACTGCGGGATAATCTTCTGCCCAGTCAGTGTCTTTTTCGAGACATGATCGCCCAAGCGTGCTTCACGTATGGCACTTGACTGACTGTCGATTTTTATTATTTAATTTTGTTAACCTCTGCAATAAATGCACTCTAAATACTTTTCACGTGATCAAAGGCTATTAAACCTCTGTTAATCATTTACATTGTTCGGACTGTTGTTCTTATTTTTGTTGACATGATTACGACGTTTCTGGTGTTGTACGCTCTGGCCTTCTTCAGGTGCTAGGAGTTTAGAACCGAACCTAATTTTGATCATAACGGTATATAATTATCATTCCATGTCCGATGCCACTTCCGGATGATATGTAGTTATATCCCTTTAACCCAACTCTCTAAGTCATTTGCTCAGCACTGTTATGGCCAGGTATTGAACTCAGAATTTTTATCTTTATTGCCATGTCCTCTAGGACACATGGCCCAGTAGATATAGGCGCTGGTATCGCACATAGAATAAGAATTATATACTTCAATGATCGAAATAAAAGGTTCGTTTCAAAATTCCTAGCACCTGAAGAAGGCCGGAACGCACAACGGCCGAAACGTCGTAAATATGGCAATAAAGATGAGGACAACAATGTAAATAATGTAAATACTAACTCATTTCAGAAGTATAGACAACTCCTGTAAAGTTTCCTTTTTCTTCTTATTAAGCAAGTAGCAAGTCAAATGTTCATGGTTAATGAAGTAACTATAATAAATTATCTTGTTTTAGTAATTTTTTCGTAAATTACTAGCATATGACCTATATAAAAAAAACTTCAGTTATAATTGTATTACAAACACCTAAAGAGATCAAAGTAAATGTCTTGAAATATAAAGTAAGAAAAAGCATTTGAACTGGAGATAGAATGATTATAAATTTTAAAAGATCTCGAAAATAAAATGAAACTTAATTTTGCATATTTGAAACTTACAAATTCATTTTAACATTGTTTCAAATCATATCTTGTTTTTCTTTCCCGATAAAACCAGAAAAGGGCTCAGACGGAATATGAAGATTAAGAACTTAATATAGACACAATATGTGTACAATATGTTTAAGAAGTATACATTATTAATACTGTAACCATGTCCCACAGCATTAAGTGTATGTAACGCTAAATTAAACACATAAAATAAACAAATGAGTCTCGGTCTGATTTGAAGGTATGCAACTAGGGAGCACATTTATTCAGCTAATGTTCCACTACTTGAACAGCATGGTGAAATTAAATTATAGTCAAGCAGAGTGCACATATGCTACACTGATCCCTGGCAGACGGTCAGAGACTTTCCCCTCCGTAAACGTGCCTGTCTATACGTAAATAAATCCGCAGAAAGTGGAATCGGTTAGCAGAGTTCAAATTTCGAGAGTGAGTTTGGTTTATTTACCCTTGAGAAAACCTTTGAACCCATCTTCTGTCCAGGGAATATTTGTCTCACTTGCCTTGGTAGGACACCGAGTTTCGAAGGAATAGGACAACTCACGAGTTTGTCGTGAAGAAGATACCAGTGATATATAATAAATTTCAGAATATTTTGTGAGGAAAATGCTTGAAGACGAGGGTAGATCAATAAATCCGTGGTATGATACATACCTATTAGCTTAATTTGAATCTGAAATTATCACCGTTTAATGTTCAACCTGTGTAATTGAATTAAGTGCAGTGTCAAGAAAGGAAATCGTTGAAAGAATAAGTTTTTTTTTTTTTTTAAAATAAGGCTACGAACTTAAAACTTTAATTACGTAAATTAATATATAATTATTATGCACTAATTTACACAGCTACTCGTAAGAACAGATTAATGCGTAAATTTTGTTATATAAATGTTTCTTTTTGACACAGAAATTGCAAAAGATTTAAATTTAGGAATGTCTTATGTCCAAATCGACTGTTATGAATCGACATCCAAAAACATTTTTTCTAGCTTTAACAAAATGACTAATTGATGACAAATAAATTCTATAAAAATAAATTATATTTTGATGTTTCTTGACACTAATCAATGCTTTCATTTACAAATAAAGTAGTCACAAGTAAAATTGGAACTGTTAGAATTTGTTGTTGCGGGATAATATTTTAATCGTAAAATTTACGCATAAAACATGGGCTAGGTTAAAATATGCTTGAAAAAACTGATTTAGAGGATAAGGTGTTTTTATTTTAAAAATAAATTGATCGTCTTTGTTTCTTCCGCCATATTTGTGTGTGTTGTGTGGAAAGGAGAAACATACGGAACTTACTTCTAAATTGACGCAACGGGTTTCGGCACTGAAATATTGTGAAGGGCTTAGCCATATTTGGTGTGTCAGTTCTTGATGGGATTATGGGATAGTAAGTTAATAAATAGGAACGCCGGATGCAATAAAAGATGCGAAGACGTTGTTTTGATAGCATCATGGCTGTTAATCAGTTTTATTGAAAAACAAAAAGAAAGAAAGAGGTTGGGAAGCCATTAAAGTCAATTATTTTTTCTTTATTTTCGTTTTTTGTGCAGTTTCTCTTGCTTGAGGCTCGAGGCAGCGTAAAATGAGTAAAAAGTTGCGCACCGAAGGATTAAATGAGTTTATTTTGATCTATATTCGAAACAAACACCTTCAAAGAAACATCCCCGAGTTTTTCTGTTAAAAGACGGGGTGGAATAAGTACTATATGGGCCTGTCCATTACCGTAACGGGTTTTGTGTATCGACAACCGAAATCTTGAGATTGTGTTTTTTTTTTTTTTTTTTTTTTTGTCACAGCATCAATTGAAATGAAAGTTACGAAACGGGTTTATTGAATAGAACAGGTTCATTTATATGGATGTGCGGGTAATGCAACATATATCGGCTCTGATAGTGGAAACGGCAAACTGAGTTCAAATTCGGGGCTAGTTTCTTGCGTTCACTTGGATTTCTGAGGTCGATCCAAATCTATTGATTAGATTGAATTCAGTTCAATTATCGTGCGTTACTTTGGATTGATTTCATGATGATATTTTTAAATTTTTTATTTTTTTACATCGTATGAGTAGATATGTTCGGATAGTGTTGCCGTTATCAGCGCCGAAAGTGGAATCTGCGAGCAGAGTTCAAATTCTACATTAGTCTTTCGCGTTCATGCCATTGAAAAAAAAACAAAAAAACCTGAAACAGCAGAGTACTCAATCCCGCGAGAATTGAGTAGCGTCCAGTGTTTGATGACAATTCAATAATTCAACATTGGAGAGAAATCGACGGGAGATTACTCTATCTTTTCAAAGAAGTTCTTGCAATTCGGAGATGGGGGAAATTGTAAGTTATATTGACAGAACGAGGCGCGCATATATATATATACAAAATGTGAGAGAGAATTTTAGTGCGAAGTTCTTGTAGGAGAATGACCGCACACACACAAAGTGAAATCGTGATGATACTTAGTGCGCAAATTGTTTTTCAGTAGTGTACTGGTAGACTTGGGGAGCTGAGTTCGAATTCCAGTTAAGTTCCTCGTATTCACTCTTATGGCAAGCATACTTTATCTTCCAGAAAACTCTGGTCAACTATATATATATATATATATATAGTTTTAAGGTAATCTATATTATTATGGGTTAGTGTTCAATATCAAGGACTAACGTATGTAACTATAAACATGAAAGTGGACACAGACGTCGAGTCTGTTTCATGCTTAAATGTAATCTTCAGGCTTGAAAAATTTTAAACATGGAACGGTCTTATATATATATATATATATATATATATATATATATAAATATATAAATTACAAAGAATTGAAAGAACGCGTATAGTAAAAACCCACTGTTCAAACATTTACTTTTATAAAAAGTGCTCGATACAGAGTAGAGCTTAATATTGTAATTTTGTTATTACAATGGTTTATAAAAGCATAATATCACTGCACAAAAGTTTTCATGTTTCAGAACAAAACTGTTCATTTTCAGGTGACAAGTTATATATATATATATATATATTTTATCTTACATTTAAAAAAGAAATCATTTTTATCATTTTCGCCATATATTTTAATTTATCACCTGAAGAGAAAGTTTTGTTCTGAAACATGAAAATTTTTGTGTAGCGATATTATGCTTTTGCAAATCATTGTAATAAAAATAAATATATATATATATATATATATATATATCAGGGTGCTCCAAAAATGTATACACACACTGTAATAAGCTGTCAAGCATTAGAGAGGACTTTGAAGATGAGTTTTATTTCAAGTAAGATAGGGCACTACCATAGCGATTTTATATCCTTCCTTGAGATCTTACCAAACAAGAGGTTTAGACGGAGGGGTTTCGTACAATACCCTCCGCGTTCACCAGACCTCACACCACTAGACCTTGTCTTTTAGGTATTCTCATAAAAAAAAAAATCTACGCTAACAAACCTGCAACAGTCGCTGAATTAAAAACAGCCATTCAACTAGAATGCATACAAATAACAAATGAACTCTTTAGTCTTGTTTGCAATTCCACTGCTTCGCGTTGCCTAGACCAGAACTGACGTCAATTTGGAAACAAGCGTTGACGAAACAATAAAATAATGTCTGTATATTGTTTAATTTTGAGAATAATGTATAAACACCGACTTTACAATTATTTGAAGTGTGTATAAATTTTTTTTTTTTTTTTTTTTTTTTTTTTTTTTTTTTTTGAGAGACTGTTTGTGGGGGTGCAAGTCTCCTTTTTTTTCTGTCTCAAATGCGATTATAATAAATTCTATCCTGTCAAATATTTATTTTTATTGATTTTTTTTTTAATATATTTTCCTGAACGGATTTTTCAGTTATTAGAATTTTCTGTCGAAGACTGCGCCTCGATGTTGATAGATTCACAAGAAAGTCTACGGTTTGGTAAAGAGACACACGGACGATCGTCTGTTGTAAAATGTGTGTCGTAGGAAGTTTGGTAAAGATGCCATCCGTCTGTCAGATGACATCCGAAACACAGACAAAATTAGAGAATGATGAAATAAATACGGTGTATAAACAAATCCAATTCTAATTTTGCTGGATATTTGCTTTTATCTTTTATTTGTCGTGTTGTTAATTTTTTCATTGTTCGCTCGAAGAAAATATCAAAATATTTTACATATTTTATCAGAAAATCTCGCATGCTGATGAAAGAAGCCGAGATTAATAAACGCTTATAAAATTAATGTTTTGATTCGGCTTTTCCTATTTTGTAAAATTTTATAAACAAGAAAATAAACAGATGAAAATAATTTTGCTTTGGGTAAAATGTATAGATTTAATCAACAAACCAGATTAAACAACTTCTTTGCAGTTTGAAGCCACAAATTCATTGATTTTTTTTCTTTTATTATGAATAGTTTTTAAGTTACAGATTTATTAGTAATTTGTATAGAAATTGATTTTTCTTTATTCATTCTTAATATGGTTACTCCGTTGTAGTGACGTCATCATTGGGTTTTTGTTTTTACAGGCTTTTCGTTATTTACTTTCTTAGTTAACTAATAACATGTCCAAATTCGCTTTAAGCGAAAAGGTATCTTCTTGTTAGATAGTGATGTTCTTATCTAAACTATCTACCCTACTGACGGAGGCGCGATGAAGGAATCAGAGAGCGGAGTTTGAATTGCAGTCAAGTTCTTTACATTCACTTACGTGCCAATTTCTTTTGGGAAAGGAATTAATCCATTTTTTTTTTTATAGGTAAAATAGCATAACAAACTAGGTCCTATGCCCTTGGGTGGCAACCAGTTTAGGAGAAATAAACTGAATTCAAACTGGATCTCTCTCTCTCTCCTAAGTGTGCATACTGGCGACCGCCTACGAATCTAAATTCCCACTGAGACTCATACTATGGATTTGCACATCCAAATGAATACGACTTCTGCTACGTTTGGTCAACTTTCGTTCGTTTGACGTGGCCGGCCCTACCAACCAGGTACATGTCGCAACAGCTACCCTGCTGACGCGCGGATCACTTTTCTTCGAAAATCTAAATCTGCATCAGGAAAATAATTTTAGAATTCTTTCATTTTCATGTTTTACTATTATCTGTCATTTCTTAATATTGAGCACTTTAATTACGAAGACTGCTCGCTTTGAAAACGTTACCCTTCATAAATATTGACATATTTTTGTTTATCAAAACAGTCTTTATTCTACTTGATATTCTTTCTTAAATTTTTTTTTTCTTATTGGAGGTACCATCAGATAAAATGGTATTTTTTTTTTTTAGCCTAATGCTTGTGAAAGGAAGTACAGAAAACTTTTGTTAGTAAATCTCAAGGAAATTTACATATTTTTATAAATTTGTTAGAACTGATTTTTTTTTTTAATACTTAAAAAAAAAAACAAATTGTTTCGCAAATTAACTTTTTATGAAATTGTATTTCTATTACCAGAATATAAGTTGGAAGTTACTCAATAAAAACTCGAAGTTGAATGTTTCGAGAAAGATTTGGGTAGCCATTTTGCAAAATGGCTGATAGCATGAAATCTAATTGTGAAATCGGTGAGTGAAAACCAGTGTCATTTTTAAAATATATCTCACGAAATTGATGGCTGTCTGTGTTCCAAAATAATTCGGGTAGTTTATCTGTATAAATTTATGAGCCTAGTTTTAAAAAAAAAAAGTGTGAACTTAAGAAAAAAAAAGTGGATAAAAACGAATCGAACAAACTATTTCTTTACTGGTGGGAGTTTGGGGACAGGATGGGTTAAGCGTGTAGTGCCAAAACCCGAATTGGCAGACTGGGAAATTTCTGTTTGTTTACAAATAGAACGTGGCTTCTTGGCGAATATTTGCATCAAACATAGATTATCTGTAAGGATCTGTAGACTAATGTCCGACAGACGGACGGCATCCTTCCCAAACTTCCTGCGACGTACGTTTTACTATGGTCTACCGAGCTGTGGTCTTTGTTGTAAATCTATACGTATATGATTAGCATAGAAACGACGCCTTTTTTTCTCGAGAGGAACAGAAGGATATGATAGTATTCATGTGTGGTCGTGAATTTCGAGTAAAAGCAAAAAGGAGATACACGGTGATAGACATTTATAAATGAAAAAGCCGAAAGTATAAAAGGCATGAAAATAACGGAGTAGTGAAGATAATTGCTGTCACTTGATCTCCAATAAAGATTACGAAATATTGTGTGAAAATTCACTGAGTAAGGTCGTAGTTATAATCGTAATGGTGATAATATAATAACCTGGAAATAATTTGTTGGGTGTGTTAAATGTACATGTCTTGGTGAATTAAGCTGGACCTCGATAAATTTTTTTTTTTTTAATCATATCACCCCGAACAAGGCGGTAAGGCCACTGGTGTGCAGGGGGCTACATTAGAGTGAATAGATTGGAAAAGAGAAAACCGGAAACCACGTCCTAAACAGGGAACAAGGGATGAGCCTCTACACCTGTTCTATAGACGTGGGTGGAGTGTTAATTGGGCGATAGTTCAGTCTCTTCTTGTGTTCAGTACTGCAGTTTCGCTTATCGGTTATCTGACATTAACCAGTTGGACATGGCCCCACGAAGGTGATGCTCTGTGCATCACTTTTAATGAGCGAGAATAGTGAGGTTGTGTTGAGACTGCTTTTTTTTTTTCCTGTAAGTTTAAAAGAGGTATCCAAAAGGATTTGGAAGTCAAATCTAGATACTTGTAATTACACTAAATCGAAGACTATTTTAGCGGACTTGGTTAGTAGAATGAAAGGATCTCACCTGCAAGCTTATATATCTTTTTTTTTTTTGTGTGTGTGTGTGTGTTTTTAAATTAATGCCTGTCATCATATTTCACATTTGGTTGTGATGCATCTACCTGGCATACTCTTACCTGGTTAGCATGATAAGTATATTGGCCTTTGCTGGCGTACTGTTACTCTCTAACAGTATTAATAATTATTCTTCTCGTTACTCCATTTGCCCTTGTATTTTGATAACTTAGAGTTCAAGAATATTTGTATCAAAACTATTTTTTGACATTATGTAAAACAGTGCTAACACTTTCAGTATATATTTGAACGTACAATGCGTTGAATAATGTCTCTTGGGCGATATCTTATTTGCTTTAACCTTCCCATGAATAATGTCTTTTACCCAGAGATATTTAGTAAATTTGAATCAGAAATGTAATTAAACACCTTTTTTTCTTGAAAAATGGCTCAATATTTTAAGTTTTATCTATCTCTTCTATCTTGGTCGCCAAAGGGTGTTTTTAATAAATATTTTATGACTTTTTAAGAATATTCGTATATTTAAAAACAAACTGATGCCATAAATATTTTAATCACTAATAAATATTTAAAACATAAAACTTAAAAATGGCTGTTCTTTAAAAGAAAGAAAAAACAATTATTAGTGATTAAACAAAATTAAAGGTTTTGTAAAAAATGCATTACATTAACTATATTTGCATATATTTAAGAGTAAATGCGATGGTTATTATAGACAAAAGGTAGTCATTAGGACTTTCTTTCCACAGCTAAGGTGTTGTAATTATACAATTTTTTTTATCTTAACTATATAGGTCTCTCTCTAACTATATATCCGACTCTCTCTCTCTCTCTATATATATATATATATATATATATATAAATTCAGAGCACTCTGGCTATTGGGCCTGTATAATGATAATATACACGCTAAAAAGTCTGGCTTCTACTGAGCGCCCATAGCTCAGAGGCAGAATCGCCGACTGACGCCAATTCAGTCGGGTTTCAATTCTGGGTTAAAAGCAATCGGAGTCTCACCGTACTGATGAGCTGTGATACAGCAAAACAGATCTGTCTGCGGATGACGATATATATATATATAAAACTTTTCTTTCCTATTGCAGAAAGTTTTACCCGCTGGACTCTCTAGGGTTCGTTCGTTCCTATTATCCTTTCGAATATCTAACGTTGTTCTATTAATGTAAAAGATAATGTTCTATAATTAGAAATGACAACATATATTGAAGTTCATTTTTATTTTATTGGTTACTTTTGGGATATTTTAATACACTTTGTCTGGAAAATATCTGTGTAACGAGATTCGTTCTTCAAAATCAGACTAAAATCATATCATTTGTGTGTGTGTATATATATATATATATAGCCCTTAAAAAGCATCAATAAGCGATGAACTCTTTATTTTTATCAGCAACAATCTCTTGTTGGCTTAATTCTTTATAATAGCTAGTTGAAGATTTTGAAAATTACCAAACCGCGGCTAATATTTCTCAACGTGAATCAGATTAAATGAATCTATCCCTGCTGTCAAAAAATGATGGCAAAATATTAGAGATCTCGTGTGTGTGTGTGTGTGTGTGTATATATATATATATATATATATATATATATATATATATATCTTAAATCGACGGCATATTTTATTTTGCTCTTGCGTAGTGCCTTAATTATTGCAAACACGCAGCAAGGGCTTTCATAACTGGTAATTAAGTTTAATAATCAGTGATAAATAGAATGAACTGAGTCGACGCTACTTCGCTATGGTCTTTTTTTTTCTCGCCATGAGTGACAGGAGGGATATATATATATATATATATATATATACATACATACACACACACACACACACTAGGAAGAATAAGTATTAATAGTAATAACGTATTATGTGCGTTGTGGCGCAGTGGATATCGACTCAGAACGACAAATCGGGGTGCCGAGTTCGAATTCCATTTGAATTCCTTGCATTCACTTACGCACAAATACCCTTGGGAAAGGTATTAATCCGTCTCTTCCCTCCAGTTATGGGTTAAATAATAGAACAAATTGGGCTCTATAGCTTTGGCTGGCAACCAGTCCACCGCAGAAAACAATGGCAACCTACTGCATGATATTCTGCCCAGTCAGTCATGTCTCTTTCGAGACATGATCGCCCAAAAACAATCTTTAAAACACATTCAGTTAAGTGCAATACGTGATACGCGCTTTGAGCGATCATGTCACGAAAAAGACATGACTGACTGGGCAGAAGAATATCCCGCAGTAGGTTGCTTTTACTTTCTGCGGTAGACTGGTTGCCAACCAAGGCTATAGAACCCAATCTGTTCTATTATTTAACTTGAGGGAAGAGACGGATTAATACCTTTCCCAAGGGTATTTGTGCGTAAGTGAATACAATGAATTCAACTGGAATTCGAACTCGGCTCTCCGATTTGTCGTTCCGAGTCGATATCCACTACACCACAACGCACCCTAACTTAGTATAGCACAGTTAAAGTATTATAGTTAAAAAAAAAAAACAAAAAAAAAACGGTTGCGCCAACTTTCTAGTGATCGTGATTGTCTGGCTTCAACTGATATTCCATCCCTGACCATTGACACCGAGAAAAAAAAAAGCAATCTCAAGCAGACTGGAGGTAGATGAAGATAATATCATGGAAGTCAGGTGGTCTTCACTGATAGCCATCAGATATGACAGGGGCGAAATTCCACCAGCGCATATATTCATTAGGCAAAGCTACGTTTGACACAAGGCTACAGGGAGATTTTAGTGAAAAATGATCTCACCGGTTCTTACGCGACAACATATGATTCTCCTCACATTATTAAAAAAAATTCTGACGCTTATACAACACTACGCAGGATAACTAGCTTGAGTGGCTCTTGAGTCTTGCATTGGGTGAATATTAGTATAAAAAAATGCTATTAAGCCATGCACAGTGTTATAGCGGAGTTAGTGGGGTGCCCGCTGACTTTCTTGAAACTAACCATCAGATAAAAATAAAATGTTTTCTTTACCTCAGTTTATTACCGTGCTATACAGCGGAACTTTATCGTTTGTTTCAAATCATTACTGTTTGTTAATTTTCAAAATTGGAATAACTTCATGTATTGCTTTTTTTAAATCTTCTACACAAGCGTTGTGGTGCAGTGGATATCAGCTCGGAACGAGAACTCGGGGAGCAGAGTTCGAATTCCAGCTGAATTCATTGCATTCACTTACGCGCAAATACCCTTGGGGAAAGGTATTAATCCGTCTATTCCTTCCATTTATGGGTTAAATAACAGAACAGATTGAGTTCTATAGCCTTGGTCGGCAATCAGTCTATCGCAGAAAGAAATGGCAACCTACTGCGGGATAATCTTCTGCCCAGTCAGGCATGTCTCTTTCGAGACATGATCGCCCAAGCGTGTATCACGTATGGCACTTAACTGACTGACTGACACAAGTCTAATATGCGGAAAAGGGCTTTCTTCACAGAAATTGAGTACAAGCGAAAACAAATAAAATATTAACAATTTTTTTAAATCGAAGTAAAATTGTTTACTGTACAAAAAAAATAAATGTTCATTTTATGAGATTAAAAACAAAAAACTTTTAAACTGAATATCTGATTTAGACACCCCCAAAGTTAGTTGTGTGGTTTCCTGCTTCATAGATGCTGCTACCTAAATTTTCACTGAATGACTTTCTGTCGTATCTCCACTCAACTTTTTGCCGCAACTGAAAATTAAACAAGTGACTTAGTCTTCTTGGCTTCGATCTCTGCCAATATTTATTAACTGTATTATTTTTCTAAAATTATTATTGCTTTAATTTTCTAAATAAATTGAAAAAATTCATTTTCGTTTTATTTTTTATTTTACATTAACTTGTAAAACTTTTATACAATTTTTATGTACAAAAAAGGTCTATAAACCTCATTTCCATATTCTTACTATACGATAATATATCGTGGCCAAGGGGTAGAATCGCCGACTCGGTCGGGTTTCAATCCTGGGTTAGGAAGCGAGCCGAGTTTAAGCCGTACTGATGAGCTGCAATACAGCGAAACAGATCTGTCTGCGGATGACTATAGTATATATATATATATATATATATATATAAACTTATTCATGAATGGAACTTTGTGTGTGTATCCGTTACCTATAGACACCAAAATGGCTGAACCGATTTTCTTGAAAATTTACACAGTTGTACTATAAGCGTTTGCGAGTGTTCTTAGCTAGGTTTTGTGTCGAGGTACCCCCGATAAATATCGATAATCGAAAAAAATCGGGTTATAGAAGGAGTGGTCCGATTTTAATCAAATTTGATCCACTCATAGACAAAGACATAAGAAATAAGAAATTCAGATATTCAGAAGTTTCAAGGTTGCAGTTCTTACAATAGTGCAGAAAATCGATCATATATATATATATATATATATATATATATAAGATGTTTGTATGTGTGTGTGTCTGTTTAAGACTGTATGTCCTTAATACAAATCCACAATTTTTATCCGATTCTCACCAAATTTCACACAAATATTCTTTAGGCTGAGTCTGAGCTCCAGGACCATGGATTAGATTTAAAGCTTTCATTACACCCGAGTAACGCCGAGCTATACTGCTAGTATATATATATATATATATATATATATATATATAAAAGAGTTCAATTTATGATGATTCGATAAAAAATAAGGACTAGAAAAGTTTGAAATTTCTTATCTGAGCTAGTTGTTGCTCTAACACGCACATCTTATCCCGTGGAGTACTACTTGTAAATTGAAACATTTATCCACTAGGCGCAGCTTCGTTTTGGCACAAAAATAATATAATTTAAAACAATGTCACTTTAAAGCTAAAGTTAATCATAATCAAATCCTGTATACGGTTATTTATATTGATCTTCTTTTTTTATTTATCCGTTAAGTTTTCTTGTATCGTCGGATACAAAATATGGCTCCTCGACGTGATGTAATGGTTAGCAAGCTTGTCGAGAAGTCAGCTCGATCCCCACTGGGTGTCTTCATGCGTTCGGTCTAGTGCAAGATAATCTATACATACAAAATTCCTATATAAATATGAGTTTTATGATTTTTTTTTAATAAGTTTTTTTGGCGTTAACAAAAAAAAAAAAGTAGTGGGTTATCACACTATATAGAGGTAGTTTTTGAATTGGTTAAATAGCACGCATTTTATGCGACCGTTTGCACTATACACAGGCTTTTTTTTTCTGGCGGGTTTAAAATTCATGCAAAACAATTCAGGGATCACACTATACATAATAGATTGAGTCGGCGTATACACGGGTTCAGACTGTAAGTAAAAAAAATTAAAAAAACATCCAGACTGTTGCATTTATTTTTTTAATTAATCGCAACTCTAATTTTCAATTACATATTGGCTATGTGATCTTCTGTTCGGGTAAAGAATGCCTATTATGAAAACTATTTTAATATAACGCGACAAAAAAAATTCGCTTTCTTCATTTCAGTCTTTTCTATCAGGATTTTTTTTTTTTTTAACTGCAAATTGAAAGAACAGCAGCTGCTTCGATAAAATGTCGGCTGCAAAATAAAATAAAATTAAAATCTGACTCATTGAACGGAACGAAGGACAAGTAAAGATATTGATCGTGATTTATTAATAGGTCAGAAATCAATCCATGTTGCTCTCGTACTAAGTCTCGTGACCAACGTGAATCAAACAGATTATTATTGGATACATTATTCATTATCGCCACTATTAATGTCATAATACCACCGTTGCTAATCTTTATAATATCGATAATAAATAGTAATGTTTTTCAAAGTCCTCTAGTTAGCCCAATTCATACTTTTGTAGATTTTTTTTTTCTGCTACTTTTAAACTAACAAATATTTACTTATTGTCATCAACTATGCTATTTGGTTATAAAACTTATTAATTTTATCATTGAGAGAGTGACTCTGGGGTACAAATATACGAAGCTCAATATACGTATACCAGGTACACACATAACAGCCAAATGTTCGCTATGATTACAAAAGCAGCGAATAATCTCGCCGGTAGGGGTCCTATATTCAGAAGAGTAACCTAGTCCGGCCAGGTGGTCTCCAATTGCGAGGGTTTGAATTATATATGACTCCCAAGTTGCCTTGGCTAACTTATCCTTCAAACATTAAAAAAATTACAGTAGGCCTTCATTTTACCATTTCTTAATAATATTGCAATATTAATTATAGTTTGAATTGCTGTTATTCATTTCGTTAAGCATTCTTATATATACATGGTGCTTATAAATTATCAATATAATTTTTATAACTCTTAAAAATGAAAGAAATTAAGATAACTCTTCAGGGTTTATTGACAAACATAGATAAACAAGCAATTTTTTATTTTTATTTAAACACATTAAGATTTTCTTTTACTGGTCTCTATTGTTTATACGCAGCACATCTTGATGACGCTCAGTTACACTTTGATCCCACGTCTTCTCCCCCCTCTATTTTTACACTAATGACGCTTGGATTGTGTGTCTGATTTGGTTGCATATGAACACACTGCTCTTTCTCTTACTGTGCTAACATTTTCATTAAAAGTTAGGGATCAATAATAAACACATTAATATCTATGAAAAAAGAATTATAATTTATAACTTAAAGAAATATTATTAAACATACGAAGAAGTGTATTGATGGAATGTTTACTTCAATGGATACAATAATCTGTGGAAGTTGTACATTTAATCTATGGACACACAAATATATATATATATATATATATATATATTCTGTAGCGATTCGGGCGACTCTGTGAAGCCAAAATTGCCGACAGTGATAGAAAGGCATTTAAGGCAAGTAGACTTTGTAATAAAGTGCTTGATATTAATAGAATTAACGAGTAAAAGGCTGTCATTTATCGGATTGATGTTACCTTACATTGGAAGTCAGGTTGTTGAAGGTAACATCAGTGAGCTAAATACTAACCTTATACTCATATTAATTATATATTCCACAGTATTCTTCGAAATAATTTCATTGCCTATTGTTTTTCTAAAAGTCACCAGATATTCAGTCAATTGCTTCGAGACATAACTGACTAGGTAGATATTCCCGTAGCTAGTTGCCAGTCAAAGATACAGAACCCAATTTGTCCTGCTATTCAACCCATAACTGGAGAAAAAAATGGATTCGTATCTTTCCCCTGAGTATTTGTACGTAAATAAATGAAACAAACATGGCTCTCCGATCTTTTATTCTGAGACGACATCACCAGATATGACAGGTGCAAAATTCAACAAGCACAAAATAATATTTATTGGACAAAGGTCATATCAAAAGAGTAACGGCAAATGTTTATATGGGCTGTACAATTTTTTTTTTTCTTAAAGATATAGATATATGCATATAAAATGTTGTTGTAATTCCGAATATAGGCGATCTTGGCTTCACACAGATTATTATAATCAATATTATTATTATAACAAACATCGTTATTTTTATAATTATTATGACTATCATCATATGTGAATTGCCATGATTTACTGGAGAAGACTGAAATAGTTTCACGTTGATTTTTTTGAACGATTCTGTATTGAAATTATTCCTCCTGCTGGACTGGTTGCCACCCAAGGGTAGAGATCCTAGACTACTTTGTCATTTGACCAATAGCTAGCGGTGGAGAAGTAGCGAATATCCGAAAGCTGACTCAAAAAATGAACACAAGTGACTAGTTAGAAACTTGAACTGAACTCGCCGATAACCTTTACGCTACCTGTACCTTCTCGATTTCACACCAGCTTCTTTCTCACGCACATGCTACATCCAACGGTTTTCTAGTTATTCATTGAATATTCCTTTTTCTTTTCTTTTTTTTTTTTTTATCAGAAACACATTAAAACGAAAATAATAAAATTTGAATTTCAAAATAATGGCCCCAATTTTTAAGGAATCCTGCTATTAATGTTAACACGAAAACAAATGAGACTGGAAATATGTATACTTTATCAAAGAACTGAGGTTGATAAGAGGAAAAGGAAAAAAATACTTGATTTTGAAGACTTTCAAATACAGTATATGTCTCAAGAAGCTGCAAATTTTGATATCATAGAAAATCAAGTTGGAATAATAAAAGTACTTAACTTCTTCCTGGAGTTCAGAGATCTATTTTTTATTTGAAGATAAGTTATAATTTTCTAGTGGAAGAAATTTGTGCGGAAGTGAATGAAACGAATTCAACTAGTAGAGTTCGAGGTTCAGATGAATTCATTTCATTTAATTACGCACAAATATGCGTGGGAAATGTATTAATCCATCTCTTCTCTCTCCAGCTATGTGTCGAAAAGCAGGGGAGATTGGGTTCTATAGCCTTGGTTGGCAACCGGTCTACCGAAAAAGTAATGGCAACCTACCGCGGGAAAATCCTCTGCCACGTCAGTCATGTATTTTTCGAGATATGATCGCATAAGCGTGTATTACGGATGGTAATTAACTGAGTGGAAATAAGTTTGTCATTCGTTTTCTTCCCCCACCCCCTTGAAATGTCACAAAAACTTAAGTACGTCAATATGTTCGAAGATAATGACTATACTGTCGTTTATTTGGCGCACTTAGCGAGTCACAAATCGTCACAGGTTTTTCTAAGTACGTAACTTTTTCTGTTAAGTTTCCTATGGTAGTGTTTTCTTTTCTTTTTTTCTGTATCAGAGTATATTAAATTTGTCAGTCGATTAAGAAATTTAATTCAATTATCAGGGTTTCCTAAGCGTAAACTATAATCACATCAAAAAAATTTTCCGACATAATCCCCTTCCTTGTCAATGCACACAATACAACATTTCTCCACTAATCAAATAAATTGGACCTTATACGGTAAACATTTCAGATCGATATTCAGTTAATAACTGTCAGACTTATTGATTAACCCTTGTCCGTTTGTCGGAATGTATTTTTTTTTTTAATATTCTATTACAAATGTCTTCGGAGCCATTAAGGATTTTTCTCTTAATATGATAAAAGACGTATGTATTGTATTTTTTTTTCCGCATGCGCAAGAATTTTGATATTGAGGATCATAAAAAATTCTAATTATTACAATTAACCTATTGATCTGCATTTTCAGTGACTGATTTTTCTGTTAATTAGCTCCGATTTTGTGTGAATAAGATATATATATATATATATATATATATATATACATATATATATATATATATATTAGAACATGTACAATTTTTTTTTATCCACTACAAAGTGTACATTTTGTTTCGACATTGAAATTACAATGTCTCATCAGGTAGTGTGGCACACCACCTGATAAGACATTCATTGTCCTTTCAATGTCGAAACAAAATGTACACTTTGTAGTGGATAAAAAAAATTGTACATGTTCTAAAATATAATTTGATAAATATTCACAGCTCTATATTATATATCGAGCACTGATTTAAATTAATGTTTTGAACGTTGTAAATTTTTCTTCGTTCCTTATTCACTCGGAGATATGCTGCAGATGACTATATATATGGGAAGAAATATTTCATGTAAACATTTTTCGTTAAAAACGACCGACAAAGATTTTTTTTCAATTTTTGATTTAATTTTCCCAGTATTCTTACAGGTTTTTTTTTTTTGGTTTTTTTTTCTGAAGATAAATGTAAAAATGTTCCATAATTTTAACTTTCCAAGCGCTTTCCGCCCTTTCACAGGCCATTTTCAAGGATGTTATTTTTCCGGTATTATGTTCTCATGTTTGACTGTAGTGTAATTTTGCGTTTTAGTGCTTTTTCTTCAAAAACAAAAACCAGTGTGTTGCCATGTAGACTCAATCCATAGTTCGTGGTTCCACGGATCCTTTCTCAGCAACGATAATCAGTAACAAAGGTTGGATGAGTCGGCTGCCTTCGATCTGGAAACAGTCAGATACAGCCGTACAGCCTCGTGTCCATTACTATTCGTGCGGCCGTAGGTAAAAATCATATCTGCCTGCTCACGATATAAATATCCTGCCATTGTTAAACGGCACATATCTCAGTTAACTATTATGCACGTTAAACGTTGAAGGTAGATTAGCTACAAATGTATACGAATCTACATACAGCGCTATCTATTATAAACTTTTTAAACTTGACTCAAAACAAAGGATTTGCGGACATATGTTTATATAGACTTTATCCCTTTATTTGATGATAGGAACCCGCCTACAAAGTTGGTAAAAGTACACTGTGTGACCTGACGGTTGCGTTTAAGCATGAAACACTGTCGCCTATGGGTGTTGACTTTAATGTCCACTTTTTTATATTTACATACACACTATCCCTGATATTGAGCACTTTAACCCATAAATAGAGCATACCTCAAAACTATCAATGCTCTATCTCCACCTCACTATTGAGCACTTTTCAATAAAAAACCTGTTTGCCAAAATGCCTTTTATCAGTAAAACTACTGGGAAAACAATACCAAAAACTATCACAACTCAACACTATATATATATATATGTGTGTGTGTGTGTGTGTGTGTAAAACACTGAGGTCAACACCAAGCAAGCAGTGTCCAATTTCATATTTACATATGCATCCTCATATTGAGCACTTTAACCCATAAATATAGAATCCCTTAAAACTACATTTTTATCATATATATTAAAAATGTGTTATTCATTCAATTAATTATTTTCATTGATTCCTTTTTCTTAGGATGGATATTTCATTTTGGGACAATTTTATTTATTTACTTAAATTTCACTGTCAATACATCTGAAATGATATAATAACGGTAAACAAAATATTTTCAATATATACACTTTCAAAATCATATCCTTCAGTTTCTATATAATTCAAAAAATGTTTTACCTCTGGTAACAGTGTTAAATATGACCAATAGCATTAAGAGTTAGGCTTGGTGAGAAGAAAAGAAATATGTTTTTTTTCCATTTTCGAAGGCAAACTATATTCATTTCTTTTATTTGAGAATTTGGAGTAATTTTTATCCATTGCAGTCAAAGTACAATGTCAACAAACGCACACACACGTTTATATATAAAATATGCAATTGATCAGAGATTTATGAATATTCATGTGACTAAACGGTAAAAAATTATATTAAATAATAAAAATTGAGAATTATTAAGTAGAATGAAGATCATATTTAAGTTAGTTAATAATCTTGAGAAAAATCACCATGTATATATGTTTTTATATAATTAAAAAAATGTTTTCTCTGGTTTTTCTTAAGTTTTTTTATTTTTTTTATTTTTTTTTTTTTAGACTAACACTGTTAAATATGATCAATAGCATTAAGAGTTGGGCTTGGTGGGAAGAATAATTGGTCATCAAACCATTAATCAGCCTGAACCTCTCTACTCCTTTTTAAATACTGAAGCGCGTAACCAAATTATTATTGTATTTTCTTCCAATTTGACTTAACCGACACGATTACTTATCGCATTTGTTCGAGACAACAATTTTAAAGGAACTTAAAAACAAGACTGAATTTACGAGCAACAGCTTTGAAGACCTGTATGTGAGTCATCAGATATTTAAGAGGATTTTATTTTCTAAACATTGATTAAATCAGCGAAAAGTTGCTTTAGGGTTTCGTGTTCCGAAGTGTCATTAGAGTTCGCAAACATTAGTTGTAGATATCGAAAGTGTTGGAATTTATTTTAAGATTATCTAAAATATGGATCTGGTTCTCATATTGTTTCGGGTTCGAACTTTTAAAAACTGAATTCTATTTTTACAAAAGTAAGCACCAAGCATGGTCTTTGTTACGCAACGATTATTATTGTTACAATACAAATCTCACTATTATACTGTTCTTACTAAACCAACTCTTTCCGTAAACTATAACTCACGTGACCTGTTCACAATGCATTAAATAGTTAAAAGTACACACACTTTAAATGAATTTTTAGTAGGTATTCCAGTATATTTATTTTCATAGACGAATTCATGTGCGTTGTGGTGCAGTGGATATCGACTCGGAGCGAGAAATCGGGGAGCCGAGTTCGAATTCCAGCTGAATTCATTGCATTCACTTACGCGCAAATAGCCTTGGGAAAGGTATTAATCCATCCTTCCAGTTATGGGTTAAATAACAGGACAGATTGGGTTCTATAGCCTTGGTCGGCAACCAGTCTACCGCAGAAAGCAATGGCAACCTACTGCGGGATAATTTTCTGCCCATTCAGTCATGTCTCTTTCGAGACATGATCGCCCAAGCGTGTATCACGTATGGCACTTAACTGACTGACTGGTGGCACCAGGTGACAATATCGAATTGTTAGAAAATGTTTACAAAGTTGGAAGAGGTGAAGAGACCGACTCCAAGAAAGTGCGGATGACCAAAATAACTGACGACAAAAAAAAGTTAAAAACTTACATTTTACCGCCTAATAAACGCAAAACAATATGTTGGATTTTTTTTCTTCTTTTGACAGCATTACATGATGGCCAACTCGTTCATTTTGTCTATTTACCTTTCAATTTAAATTAACTAAAAGATGGCAAAATATTGCCTAAAAGAATAGAATGGGAGGGAAAAAACCTATCGGAATGTTTGTTTTTTGTTTTGTTTTTTTTTGTTTTTTTTTCTTTTTAACGTTTTATAGATAACTGATTTTGTATAGGCAGCCAATGCGATGAGGAGGCTTGGAAAGTGATTTGTAAAAGTAAATAATCGACTAAATAACAAGCAAACACGGCTTCGTGGAAATTAATAAGGGGGGATGGAAAGAGAAAGAGACTGAGAAGTAAGAAAGGAAATTTAGAGACTATATCGTGACTACTGCAACTGCTACTGGTTTACTACAAAACAAATGTACGCCTTGCTGCTCCTGCTAGACGCGCAGTGACTACTGTAGCCCGTAGCCGCCTACAACGAATGCAAGGCGTCGTCGTAGTGGCTGTTGTAACTCCAAAAAGGCGCTGGAGTGTTTGTCAGGCGTTTCCGGACCGAAGACAGGTGCAACAGTATGTTTTCAGGCTGAGTACTGATTAAACGACACACATGAGATGCCAACAAGGGAACAGGTTAGCCAATCAGATATTTAAGTTCAAATACACTCCCCCCTGACACCAGTAGATCTATCGGGGGAAACGCATCGACTTATGGAGATGTTATGCAGGTGGGACTTTTCTTTGTTGTGCCTCTCCGTGTATTGTTTACATATAATCTGTTTATTTCCCTGTGGCATAACGTCTAATATATATATATATATATATATATATATATATATTAATTTTATAGTCGCTGTTTAATGGTGTGCTTGTGTGCATGTCCGAATTTTTGCAGTATTAAAACGGGAGAAGTTGGTGAAATACCTGGATTGAAACGTCAGTCATTTAAACTGCTGATGACCGAAGAATTGAACGACCGAAGCGCTGTAGACTATGTATCGGTATGTGAGGGGGGAATTTTATGGCTGGTCTCCATGAACAAAATAATTGCGTTGAATTTTTATTTAGTTAGTTCCTTATTTCTAAAGAATTAGAGGTAAAAAAAAAACAAAAACAAACGTTCAAAAAGTTGAAAGAATTTTCTGTATCAATAGAATGAACTACCAAAATTAAAGGTATATATGGAAAATGAAGTTTGTATTTTAATTTATTCAACAAAATATTACCATTTAAAAAAAAAATGCTTAAATCTCTTAATTTTATGTTGATATAAAACAAACGAGTATTTGAGAAAGACTGCGTATACTGGATGTATCTATAGATTTATACAAGTTTAACAAATATAAAGAATTTTGTTTGTAATTTATTTACGGAAGCGCCTGGTCTTTGAAAAATGCTGAATTTGCTCTGAAAAGAGCGTTTGTATCTGCATGTGTGCTGAAAAAATAGTACATATGCAAGTTTTAAAAATGCAGAATTAAAAAGCTAAATGTTTGAAAAAAGAATGTGAGCCCCCTCCTCCCGCCAACCAATACAAACCTCCATTTTCTTATGCAGTTCATAAATGCCTAAGTTTAGCACGCAGGTGGTGTTAATATTTCATGGTTTGTTTTTGTAAACGGTTATGGATTCTAAAAGAAAAAGAAAATACATTATTAGCTTAAACGAAAAAAGTCACCTGATAAAAGAAATGCTTTATTGCTGTAGTTAGTGTTAGTCTAGGTATGGAAAATGTTATTATTAGCTACAGAATTTTTTTTTTCTTTTTTTTTTTTTTCTTAGACACAAATCTTTTATTTTTAGTTTCTAAAGTTAAAGGAATTTTTTTTCAATTACGACCATTTTTATTATTAAATACGAAACATCTGAAGTACTTTTAGATTTTTTTGCTTTCTTTTTCTTATTTACTAAGATTAGTTCAGGACAGGGTCAAATGAAGGTAGGAATCCTGGCGTAACACAGTCTTTTGTTTGGGAAGTGCATGCTAGTCTGTATTTTGTTTGTTTTTGCTTTCATAGCACTCACTCTTGCACATGCGCATTTGTGCGCTAATAGTCGTTATGTCTATTCGTTGATACCCAAGTTATTTACCCCCAGTTTTTGTTTTCTTCTTTTTTCTTACCTTACTATTTCTCTTTTATTCCCCTTACTATTGTTCCGTTACTGGATATATCAGAACCTAAAAGAAAATATTCTTATGTCTTTGATTTCCGGCTTTCCGGCCGTATCAAGACCAACCTCTGCCATATTGATCGAAACACGGTCCGCCTGTTCAATTGGTTCTTTAACAAATATTGTTTCTGATCGCGCATCTCTATGTAAACGAAAAGATGCCAGATGGATAATATCATAATGTTTCACTTTTCCTTTTTTTTTCTTTTCTTTTTTTTTTTTTCATATATACAATTTTTTTTTTCTTTTTCGATACGGAAGTTCATCTTACGCGATACTGTCAAGAAAGGAAGCAAGCTCTTAAAAAGACAGATCGACTTTTCTCCGGACCTATTCTGACACTTCAAAAAAAAAAAAATGTTAACAATTAAGCCACTCCGCAGATTTTCGATTCCTCAAAGCCAATATCAGGATACATCGATCTTCATTTTGCGGATCACAAAATCTCATTTCAATCTTCGTGTTGCAAACGTGAGTCAAAAAAGTCACTTTCATTAGCAAAATAGTTTCTATTAACATATCTTAAAAAATAATCCGTTAGTACCAAATTTCAAAATACATAGATTAATCTTTTAAAAGCGATTATTAAATCATTTTAGATTGTTTTTTTTTTGTTTTTTTTTTTACTTAAACAGCAGTTTGCGAGCGTTGTTAAATAGGTTTTTTTTTATTTTTTGTTTTTTGTTGTTTTGTTTTTTTATTAACAATAAAGAAACAATACTTCGTTCTGCTCTCTAATCAGAATCTTTCTCGAGTTATCTTTGTTAATATTGAATTTGCTCACAAGAAACTGAAAATATGAAAAAGATTAATTCAATATGTTTACTTTACAGTAAATTGGTCTTAGTAATTCGACAAACTCCTGATTAATAAGCAACTGATGTTAAACATAAACTTCTTTTAAATGAAGTCAACATCATTATGGATTGTTTGCAGCTCTTTTCAATGTCCTTTCATCTGTCGATCGCTTTCTGGTTCTACTCCATCTTGAAAACAAACCTTTGACTGTAACTTCTGTAATTCGGGGAGGAGCCATTATCATTTCAAGAATTGTTCAGAATATGTCATTTCTTATTTCCGTTTGTCTCACACTTTCTCTGCTTATCCATTTTATTATTATTATTATTATTATTATTATTATTATTATTATACAGTTAATGAAAGCCGTAGAAGGAATTGACCAAAACTTCTACTTAGATAAAAAATAAGTAGATCAATACTTTAATTTTTTTTTTTTTTGCTTTTTTTTTTTTTTTTTTTTTTTTTTAATTTAGAAGTATCATTCTTTTATTACTCGACATGAATTTAACTTCAACTTTAACTGATTTGAAATTTTCCATTTTGAATGAAAAATCTTTGTTCGGGTGGCTGTAATCGGGTATTCCTGATAATACTGCTTCCACAATGTTCAAACCTTTGCATATTTGATTCGTAAAGGAAAAAGGGGTAATCTTTTTGTATTACTGTCAAAGTTCAGAATTTCACTACTAAATAAAACTGTATTGACTGAAAAGTTGTGCCAATACCATCAGCAACAAAAGAAAATGTAATTATTCCAAAGTTTGAAATGTTCATATCTGTTAGTTACAAAATTAAAGAATTTCTGTGGTCTTTGATTAGGTTTTAGTTTTATACGGCTGTTTTCCAATAATTACTTTTTTAAAGTGAGTTTAATATTTACACATTTAAATCTTATCTTCAAAATTTGTTTTTAATATCTAGATTTGAAACAGAAGTTTACTTAAGTTTGGTTATCTTAAGATTGTCAATTTTACAAGTTTTCTTGTGCTAAAAAAAAAAAAATCAAGTACAGTAGTAAAAAGAAAAGATGATACATCCGGACAGCGGAACGAGATCATTATATTTTCATAATAAAGGATTTTGAAGTTAACGGAAGGTTACTTGTATCAACAGACACTTGAAAATGATTGTATAACACAACGGTCGAAAAGTTATGACCACTACAATGACATTAGTCCGAATGTAAATATTAATTACTTAGAATTTCAGACAGGAAAAAAAATTCAGTTAATGAACAAAATTTGAATAAAAAATTTTTTTGATTGTTTTGATTTGTCAAAATAATGATTTATAACAAGAGAAATCTAAAACTTAATGCCGTTTTTAAACCGAGAAATATCAGGCAAATGAGATTATTGTGGTGGGTCATAGTTTATATGTCATATATTTTAAAACCTTTTCCGGATAATAAAATTTTAGTGCAATCATGAGTTATCAGCCTTGATTTACTGGCTAGCACTTCAATAACATTGGCTTTGATTTTCTTAAAGGATCAGATGTGACATTCTTTGGCACCATGTTGAGTGACTAAGTTTTTAATGGCTTAGAAAATCAGGGAAACTATCCAATATTTGTGGTTCCAGTCAGGAGATATTCGGTTTTATTTATTTTAATAAACAAATTCAGACATTACCTAATTTGTAGATAAATCTAGATTTTCACTAGCGTTACACTTTAATTTATCTGAAAGCTCTTTCATTAATTCTAGAAATGAGGTTAGGTTTTATTAAAAGTCTCTACATATACGCACACAAAATAATACAAACAAATAAACCGTTTTAATATCATTTCTTTTATTTTTCAAGTTCCAGAATGAATTATTTATAGCATACATCAGACAAAATCAATATTGAAGCTTTGCACAAATATACATCCTGATTGTCTTTTCATTTTTTTTTTTTCTTTTCATGCTCTTCTTTGGAGATTCATCGCGTTTTTCTCTACATATAAATAAAACTATTGAAAACCTTTTCGTTCTGAATGTGCGTGCTTCATACACACACAACTGTACATATGAAATCAATACTCTGTTATATACATACCTGCAATTTTTTTTTCTTCCGTTTGTATTTAATTTTTTTGACCACTAAAACTGTTCATTTTCTTGTTGGTTTCTGATAATCAAATCGATATTTTCTAATTCAAATTGCAAACTGACTTTCAATTAGCTTTCAGAGAAAAGTATTCATAATGCGTTTTATTTACTTATAAGAATCAACAAAAATCTCTTTCTAAAGAAATGAATAACGTTTTCTAGAACACCTCAATTAGAGCACACACTCCATTTTTTACGGAAGATATTACTCGTGTATATATATATATATATATATATATATATATAATTTACATCAAAGCAAAAGTTTTTTTTTTTTGTTCATCTGACAATTTATGTGAATAAAGAAAAATCTTAAATGTTTTATAGATAAAAACTGAATAAAAAAATTATAGAATAAACATAAATACAATTTTTTTTAATACCTTGACTGTTATACACACAAACACAATATCTGTTTAATACATTTGACTGTACGGAAATTTATTATTTAATAAAATGCGTTTTGTAATTTTCATTCTCTTGTAAAAATATAAAGACTTTGCATGAATAAATTAACAATTTATTTTAAAGTGGAATCCTTCGAGCTTTTTGGGATTGAAGAGTTTAAAAAAATAAACAAAATTAACAATGGTGGTAATAAATGCTGACACATGCTCAAAATTAAAAGTAATAATGCTATTAACAGAAAACACATGATTCATTCATTCGCTTATGGCCTTTCTAAAGTAAATAAGTACATCAAAGCTCGAAATGGCTCTATGAAAAAATAGATTCCTTTAGTTAAACATACTAACAGTTGCTGATATATCTGACCACTTAATACACAGGTCATAAGATAAGAGATTAACAAAACAACTATAAAACACACAAATATATGAGTGTTTGGATCAAATATGGATTGGAATCCTACAGAATTAGATAAAGGAAAAAAGAAAGGAAACCTTTTATCAATCTGGTTTCCTTTTTCTTGAAGCTTCATCAGCTTCTCCATACTCGTTATCTGAAGCTTTAATATAAGCGAAACCTGTTAAATTGATAAAGAACAAATAACGTGTGTGAGCGTGCGTGCGTGAGAGAGAGGAGATAAAGAGGAAAATTTTTATATCGAAGACTCGTTTCACCAGAGAAGCTTATGCTCTCTTTAGCATCATCAGTTTCACTATAAAAAAAGACAAAACTAGAAAAGATCTCGTGATCTCTGGGGATAAGTGGACATCGGAAATCAAATTAATTATCCAAGCTTATCACTTCCTGACTTGAGACTTCAAGAGAATCTCTCTGCCTCAGTGCTTGTTTGTTTTTAACTATATCTTTATTAGAGCCGTTTGGTTTTGAAGGATTTTAGATCAGGGACATTTTATTTATATAATACACACACACACACACACTTTATCGGCCATAATTATTAGGCCACCCCAGTTTTTTTTTTTTTTTTTTTTTTTTTTTTTTTTAAAGAAATGATGTATTTCATACTATTTTTAGTATTTATTGCCAAGTGGATAATTCTTAATGAAAATAGTGTTTCTTTTGTTATTATTACCTTGCGAAATTTTACAAGGCAGCCAGGAAGCCTTTGCTTCAGCCAGCCACTAAGAAAAGACTAGCATGGGGAAGAGATCACAAAAACTGCACACCAGAACAGTTCATTTGATGTACATATTATTGTGCAGCATTAACAAAAGAACCATTCTATTTTCTTTTAGAATTATCCACTTGGCAAAAAATACTAAAAACAGTATGAAATACACCTTTGTTTTTTTTTAACAGGGATGGCCTAATAATTATGGCCAGTAGTGTGTGTGTGTGTATATATATATATATATATATATGAATTGTTTGAACTTTATTTTTTATCGATACTCATATTTAAGTAGATATTCTGTTTTTAATGAAACAGTAGTATATATTTATATCTACCGGCCTGATTATTCACGATAAATTTTTATTACGAAAATGTGTGCCATTCGGCAGGATTCGAACCTGCGACCCCTATCTTTGATCTGGTAATGTCTTAGACCTCTCGACCACAAATAGCCTCCAGTCTAAACGAGGTTTTTATCAAGCCTATATAACACAATTTTCGATCCATCGTAAACAAACATATCTGCTCTGAAATGTATCGTAATGTAAACATGTTATGGAAATCAACGAATTTTAACGAAACTTGGTTATAAGCAACCGACAATTTGAAATGAATTGTTTATATATATATAAATATAATATCGAAATCTGTATTGAAATGACTAATTGTTGACGTACTGATTCTAGCAAATTTGTAGGTTTTAGAACTTTTCATCTCTTTCATTCACACCTCCCTTTTCTGTGAATGTATTTACAAAGTACGGGTACTACACTCTAGTCCTAGAGAGAATTGTCCGTCCATACGCACGACTGTAAAACATCTGTTTTCTTTTTTTCTTTTCTTTTTTCTCCTCTTTTTTTTTGTATATCACGTTGAAACATAAGTGTTTTAAACAAAATATTCCCTATGCTGAATTAAAAAATAGATATAAAATAAAATGTCTCCGTTCGTAATTTCTTCTATTAATTGGTTAGAAACTGCATATATTTATTTTCCTGCAACAGGTCCCTAGCTTTATATATTTGTACTGTACCGATTTTTACAGGGTTCCCCTATTTATTGACGAGAAATGGTGTCACTTTAGGAAAGTTTTCTTTGACGATTACAAGACTGGACGAGGAATGGGGTGAACTGTGAATTTAATACCTTCTATCAGTTAAACCATGCCCTGAATAACGTTTGTTCGTTATAAGAGCTTTTATTATGGGTGCTTTTCTACTTATTCCGTTTTTTTTTTCCTTGTCATGGTAGGTAGATAAGACATGACGAAATTTACCGCTAATGACTTCCGCTGACTGCGTACTATACATTGGGTTGCTGAAAAAGTCAGTTAAGTGCCATACGTCATACACGCTTGGGCGATCATGTCTCGAAAGAAACATGACTGACTTGGCAGAATATTATCCCGCCGTAGGTTGCCATTGCTTTCTGCGGTAGACTGATTGCCAGCCAAGGCTATAGAATCCAATCTGAGGCTATGGAACCCAATCTATCTTGTTCTTTAACCCATAACTGGAAAGAATAGACGGATTAATACCTTTCCCAAGTGTATTTGCGCGTAAGTGAATGCAACTAATTCAACTGGAATTCGAAATCGGCTCCCCGATTTGTCGTTCCGAGCCGATATCCACTGTACCACAATGAACACACTCTGCTCAAATTGGTATTTCAATAACCAACCATCAGAATTCCAATTTTGTCAAGTAGTTCTAGCCGAGAACTGTTCAACATCTCATTATTATTATTTTTTTTTTTTATTTTTTATTTTGCTTTTTGTTTAATGCATTTTCTTCCAGGATCATTACCCAAGATCCTGGCAGATATGGCAAGGTAGTAAATACACTCATTTACTTTGTACAAAATTGAGATGTTAAGTGATAGTCAACATGGAAGGCATTTATATTTCCTTTTCATTAACAATACTTTTGTTAATAGATGAGTAGTTCCGCACAGTATAGTTTGTTTCAATCACATGTAAATAAGGATTTTAATGTTCTTGCCTGGAGTTTCTTGTTAATTTTTTTTTCCTACCCGGGGATGTAATTAGTAAAGATATAATTGCAATTTTAAGATGACACGTTTTTTTTTTTTTCATTTTCCCGATATTTATACAGTTTGTTATATTTCGTTTAACAGATATATTTTATATGTGGCACTGCCATATGAGATTATTATTGTTATTGTTGTTATTATTATTATTATTATTATTATTATAATAGGCAAAGTTTTCCAGGTTTTCCTTACAGACTTCATATTTTTTCATTTAAAAATACAATTCTATTTTGATTCTAATACATTGATCTATTTTGTTTCTTCACCTTATTAAGACTAATTAATTAAAGATTTAATTTTTGATTTGATACATTTTATTATTTATTTGATATATACGCTTATTTTAAACCTCACTAATTACAGAATATATATATTAGACCATCCGGTACGACAATCTAACACTTAGGCTAATCTATTTAGGTAAACACACACAAATTGTGTGTGTATGTATGTATGTATGTATGTATATATATAGTGTGTGTGTGTTAATCACTTGTTCAGACGTATGTAAATTACATTTTTGGTATGGAAAAAAGATACTACCTATTTTTTTTTTCTTTGTCTTCAACTTGTATAAACAGGGCCTCTGAGAGGAAATTTAATTTTAGCGTCCCTTTCTTTTTCTTCATTAG
>JBBBDQ010000252.1:795000-850000 GCA_037127315.1 Ascarosepion bandense
TATATATATATATATATATAGTATTAGCATAAAACTAATTTTTTTAATGATCATTTGGATATTAAATGCAAATACTTCATGAGTCTCCGTTTTGATATAAAGGGACCAACGAGTCTGTAGTTAGATAAGGCTATAATTTTCAGTTTTTCAATTTTCACTATGTAAAGTTTGATCGGTGTGATTAAAAGATCCGTTGGATTATCTTGAAAAAAATTTTTTATAGAAAACTTAAATAAAAAAATTAAATTAAATTTTTTTTTTTTATTACTATTATTATTGTCTTTTTTTTTATGAATATGCAGCGGACCTATTGATCTGGCATTGTATTCTTTACTCTCCACTTTTGATCATTTTATTAGTATGGACTTAAAAATCGTTATTAGTATGGACTTACAAATCGTAATCAAACTTCTGCACAGTCAGATCATTGTCTCCAACGGCCCTCTTCCTAGCATTATTTAGTAATATTTAAGAATAAAATAAAAATATGTAAACGAGTTTTTAGCGACTTGAGAAAATCGCCATCTGACGTCTTGATTGACACTTCGTTGCTGTTCCCTTCTGTATTGGCGGATCAGAACGAAAAATCACATCAAATAAGAGAAAGGAAGATGTGGGGTGAGGTGATGGGGAGAGGATTTGGGTGGATTTTCATCTTTTCCATTAGGATCAGAAAAGGCAGCAATAGGACTTCAGATTGACTGTTTGCTTCAGATTCAAGGTTTATGTTTTCCAAGAAAACAGAATAATAAGCCTTCTTAAATATATAGATGGGATTGTGTGTGTGTGTGTGTGTGTGTGTGTGTGTGTGTGTGTGTTATTTATTGGCAAAGGATTTTTTTTTCTTTCAGTTGAAATTTTCCGAATTTTTCTAAGACAAAAATCTCTAAGAATGTTGTAGTTCGATTGAAAGTGATTGAACGCCTATATCTGATGTTGAATCAACGCTAAGTGCATGGGTACAGTTTTGTTTATACATATCGATGTACAATTTAGATATATACATGCGTGCACGCGTTTTGTGCATAGACATGTATGTAGTGTGTTAGTTTGTTCCAAAATAAGAATGTCACACTACACAGTTCAAGGTTTGAGTTCAATGTAATTCGTTTCAACTGGTAAAGGGTAACGTAAAAGAAAATAATTTGAAAATATCTTGCTTTTTAACTGATACACAAAAAATCATTTATAATAAGTGACAATTTAGGAAAGCGAGAAAATTGCTTGCAATTTGAAATAAAAAGTTCTGTCTATAAATACTTTACTTTGCAATATTGTATTTTACTCTTCGAGCAGGATTATACTCACCTGGCACATTTTGTATCGGGTGGGGGGCCTTTAAATCATCTCTCAGTTGCGTCTCTGTCCTCGAAGACTGTGTGGCTCAGTTGTAGCTCTGTCTCAGGACAGATATGCAACTGAGAAAAAATTATACTGTGAGATGCCTGGTCCCGGGTAACAGTGTCCCGAGGCCGCGCTACCCCATTGCACCAGAAGGGTGGACCAGGTGCTTGTGATCGGGGGCAGCGCGACCGGCGATTGCGGGGACTGGGTAATTTTTGTAAACTGCTTGCTCGTATGCGTCTGGGCTCCCCACATTAAGAACCGACCTTGTGTTACATCTCGCTCCAGTGGGGGAGTAGGACAAATACTCATCGAGCAGGATTCTGTGACATGGAACAAATTTTTATTCCTTTGGCTTCAACCGTTTCACGTAGGGTTCGACACCAATCAAGAAGTCAAATACATCTTGTATTTTATTATTTAATGAAAGCGAAAAGTTCATCAAATTATTTTTTTTCTTTTTTTTTTTTTTTTTTTTTTTTTTCATAAGAAATTTTCTGATTTAATTCCGTGCGAGTTAATTGGTAGAATCTCTTTTCAAATCAACAACTGTCGACTCAGTTTTGTTTTTGACATTGTTGTCCTTTCCCCTTTTTGTTGTCCGCATCCAAAAGTACTATCAATTATACACGATCAAAATTTTAATATTAAACATATTGTAGATGTTTTCAAGGTACCCACTTAACTATCACAAAATAGCAAAATTTATTAAGGAAACAGATATATATTTAAAAATTTATGAAATAATATTGACCATATGCCTTTAGGATGTAGGCAATCATAACTCTCCACAACTTCCTATCTTTTACTGCTTTAAATAACTTTTAACACTTCCCTCTTTCTTCTGCTATTCATTCATACACTCATTAAGTAGATGATCATGGCTCTCTACAAGTTCCTGATTTTTGTTGCCGTAAGTAACTTTTAACTTCATCATTGCTCATCCTTCATTCATACACTCATTAAGTGATCATGTATGAATGGATAGCAGATTAAGGATGAGCAATGATGAAGTTAAAAGTTACTTACGGCAACAAAAAACAGGAACTTGTAGAGAGCCATGATCATCTACTTAATGAGTTTGAATGGATAGCAGGAGAAAGAGGAAATAAGTAAATAAATAATATAATAATGTCCAACTGAAGTTCTTACAAAATCATTAACTTGAAATTAACTCCTTTAAAAAAGCTATAGCTTTCAATTAAATAATACTAAAATATTATTCACAAATTAAATTTCATACACGGATCACGTTGCTAAATTCAATTTTATTTAGCATAAAATGACCCAACGAATGTTGATATGCCTTTTAAACTGAATAACCCAATGAAATCTCTCATATACACGCGTATATAGATACGTCTTTGCGTATAGATATGATCGCTTATATTCCTAACCGAGAGTGAATATCGACAAGCTTGTCTTTTGCTTGTGTAATGAAGTTGTCATGGGTGGTCACTGAGAGTCTTTCAGGCATACACTACAGTGTGCACGTTGCGCACTGAATATCGACTCAAGAACGTGAGATCGGAGTGCCGATTTCGAATTTCCAGTTGAATTCCTTGCATTCACTTACGCGCAAATACCCTTGGGAAAGGTATTAATTCGTCTCTTCCTTCCAGTTATGGGTTAAATAACAGGACAGATTGGGTTTTATTGCCTTGGCAGAAATCAATGGCAACCTACTGCGGGGTAATCTTCTGCCCAGTCAGTCGTTTCTGTTTCGAGACATGATCGCCCAAAGCGTATAGCACTTAACTGACTGACTACAGACCGAAAGTTTGGCTTCATTTTATATATTTAATAATTATGAAATTTTATACATTACCTCTAATTACATTTAATTTAAATCCTACTAAGGTAGGATTCTAGACGTATTTAACACATTAGTGCCTGTCGTCCAATTTTCAGAGTGGGAGGAGTACCAAAGATTTTAAGTTCGCTCGGCCAAAGATAACCATTAGCCAATTGTAGACTAGACAAAAAAATAGGCTAAAACTTTAAGGAAACATTACGCAGTAATGAGTTAACCATTATTATGACTGGATATACGATAAATGTGACTAGGATGTGCGTTGTGGTGCAGTGGATATCGGCTCGGAACGAGAAATTATGCGATCCGAGTTCGAATTCCAGTTGAATTCCTTGCATTCACTTACGCGTAAATACCATTGGGAAAGGTATTAATCCATATCTTCCCTCCAGTTATGGGTTAAATAATAGGACAAATTGGGTTCTATAGCCTTGGGTACCGCAGAAAGTAATGGCCACATACTGTGGGATAATCTTCTGCCCATTCAGTCATGTCTCTTTCGACACATGATCACCCAAGTGTGTATCACGTATAGCACTTAACTGGCTGACTGATATGATAAAACCTCTCCGAGCGGGAATGTCTCTCTGGCCCGAAATAAGCTAGTAAATTAATTTCGAAAGACTCGTAACTTTCAATTTTTAGTCGAGTCTTCGAAATTCAGAGAATGACCCCACCAACCTTTCGACTCATAGAGTATGTACACGCCCACAACCACCCCCATATATATATATATATATATATATATATATATATATATATGCCGTTAATGGATTAATTCCGACATATGTAAACAAATTAAAAATATGTCGGAGTTAATCCATTTTGCAACGAATTTCGTAAATAAATTGTCTTTATATTCGGATACGAAAAGGGTAGATATGAATTCTTCGAAAAATTAGTAAAATGAGTGTTTAAAAGTATTATTTCAGACTTTGTTTAACTGTAAGTCCATCGATGTTGAACGGTCTAAGAAACGTGAGATCAATTGACTGTTTTCCTAGAGGACGCATATTTTTCTAACTAGATTCTCGATAATTCAGGTCGGTGAACATAAATATTCTGTTTAATTATAAAAAAAAATGTATCTACTCAAATACGAGTATCCATTGAAAACAATTTTTTAAGCGACTAAATGATATAATATATATATCAAGAGAGAGAGAGAGACGTGCCTGCATTTTTCATGTAGGAATGCACTTGTTTTAACATACGTTCCGATGTTTGCGTGCATACGCATATATACACGTGTCTTATTCAAAATGACTGAAAAGGTGCTTCCGTTAAATTGTATTTTTAAGATATTTCATTCGTTTCCTTTATTTTTTAACTAGCAGTATAGCCCGGCGTTGCTCGGGTGTAATGAAAGCTTTAAAACTAATCCATGGTCCTGGAGCTGAGACTCTTTGGACGTTGGCACGAAAGACTAAAAAACAATCGTTGTTTCCAGTTAAAGCGAAATCGTAGACGGAAAGAAAAATGAATGGATGAGAGTGAAATTTTGGTTTCCTGATATCAATATCAAATAATTTCTTTTCGTCGTAAACTGAATTTTGAAGGCTAAATAAGTCATGAGTAAATGGTATCATGGCTGAGATTAAGAACTACAATTATACCGACTTAGAGCCAAACCCGAAGCAAAAACTAAAATAAAAGGGCTGAAAAAAATACAGACATACAGGCAGATAAACACACACACTCACAAACATCTTGCCTTTTATTAATACATACACAATATATATATATATATATATATATATATATAATCTGCACTATTTTTCTGCAACCTTGAAACTTCTGAACATCGTTTCTTATGTCTTTGTCTATGAGTGTATCAAATTTGATTAAAATCAGATAACTCCTTTTATAAACCGATTTTTTCGATTATCGATTTTCGATATTTATCTGGGATACCTCGACACAAAACCTAGCTAAGAACACTCGCAGACGCTTATATTACAACTGTAAATTATCAAGAAAATCGGTTCAGCTCTTTCGGAGTCTACAGGTAAAGGACACACACACACACACACACACACACAAAGTTCCATTTATAAATACTTTTAGATTTAGATATATGAAGAAATTGTACATCTTTCCAGTTTCTCTTATAAAAAAATGTTTTGTCAGTTCTTTTCAAAGAAACCTTGATTGCTGCACAGTAGAATAAAATGGGTGTTGAAATGTTATCGGCTCGACCCACTTCCCAATATATAAATTGTCTTTTAATATATCCGTTGCCAATCCAAGTACACCTTCTCACTATATAATCTCCAAGTGAATAAGGAACAAAAAAAAATATTAACAACGTTCAAAACATGAATTTAAAACAGTGCACAGTATAGAAATAGGTATGAGTCTAATAAATTCTAATTTAGAACATGTACAAATTGCAAACTACTACAAAGTGTACATTTTGCTTCGACATTGAAGGGACAATGTCTCATCAGGTAGTATGTGTATGTGCGTGTATGTGTGTGTGTATATATATATATATATATATATATATATATATATATATCCGTCATTAGACGAAATGCGTAAATGAATATATAGTCATATAGTTTTCCTCTTGACATCTTTTATAATCTTAAATCTTATTGTTCTTTTCCTTAGATTATAATTGAGAATTTTCATGCTCACTTGTGTGCGCATGCGTAGATATGTACACATTTGTTTTACATACATTTTCATGTATAAGATGGATCAACCTTTTTCGAACATTGTTGACTGGAGCTACTGTATCACAAAGAAATTACTTTTACTAAATAACAGAAGTCACATAACTTAGTGGCTTTCAACAACTTAAATGGATAGCACATGGAACTCGACGATAAAATAATAATATAAACATGTTGACGTTCCGCATTCTCCTAAAAATGAATGTCGAGAAGAAATTCCACTTCTAACACTGGAAAGAGCAATAACAGTTATTGATATTGAGAAACAAGTTTTCCTGAAAAATTGTTTCATAAGATTTTATAAATTTTAGCCGACAGAAGCATTGGCTTTTTGTTGAGTGAATATTGAATGTTTCCTTATAAAGAAACTGCTAATTTTAACATTACTGTCATCACGCACATACTTGTCTATGTTTATGTGCACAAAGGTGTGTTGGTGTATCTGTTGATGTGATAATTAATGACTGTTAAATACTGTTCCATCTTTACCTTACAAGAGAACGTAGTAAAGATCCATCGCTTGAACCTCTTGTATTCAATTTAACGTTTACTAATAATTATTGGTTTGTTTGAAGGCAATAGCTCGATAATTAGCTTTCATTGTTAGTAATCTTCATATATACACACACACGTATCTATATATATATATATATATATATATATATATATATATATATATGAGAGTTGAATATATGGATCGGAATCCGACAAGATAAATAGAATAAGTGAAGAACAAGTAGGAAAAAAGTGTTTTAATCTAACATGTTTCACTTTAATGAATCTCTGAAGAATCTTGTTAAAGTCGAATGATTTTAAAAATTCAAGAGACAGTATGTTGATTGAGGTAGTTTCATTGGTCAGATACGTGTCACGTGTGATAAAGCAATGGATGAATATTAAATGTAGAAGAAAAAAACTTAGGTGCGTGTGTGTGCCAACGCGTAATAAAAATATTAGATGTTTATTATGAATGTAAAAATATGTATGAGAAAATGTTTTTTTATTCATTCCTCTTTAACAAGCTTTTTCAGATGTTTACTAAAGTGAAACATGTTAGACATTTTTTCCTACTTGTTCTTTACTTATATATGCTCTGTCAAACAAGAACCTTACGGTGTGCTGCAAAATTCTACATTTCTTAGCGATTTGAAGATTTACTGGCTAGAAATTGTGTTTTTATATATATATATATATATATATATATATATATATATAAAAATTGTCTGCATCTTTGTAGTTTCAACCGTTGGGCTGTCCGGCTTTTATGAGGTGATTGGCAGGTTATTTTGAACAAAAACATTTTATTAAATCCAGTGTGAGAGAAAAATAGTCTAGTGAATCAAAGCATTGGTTCGTAAATTTGTTGAAAGATTGTGGGTTCAATCTCAGTGAAAAACGGGGTGAGCAATAACCGAGGAGAACTAATACAATAAAAACTAGGCGAGATAGCCTACGAAACAAAAACGGGTTTCTCTCTCCTCTCCCCGTAGATAAGGGGCAGAGCATTGAAGGCCAGGAAGCTCAACAGCCAAAATATTGTGGTAGCAAAGATAATAGTCTGCATGTAAATGATGGAAATAAACCTATTGGCCTACTTTTAATTTCAATAATCAGCCAATCAAAACAGATTTTTGAAAGTAATATTTAGATTTATTATAAGTTGACTGAAAATCTCAGCAGATATTGTATAATGCATTTGTTAATAAGTTAAGATTTCAGTCCTCTCCTCTTTCCTTAACCTTTATTCCTACGCTTCTTTCCCTCTCTCTTTTTTCATTTTCTCTCTCTCTCTCTGTCTTTGTCTTGTGTGTGTGTCCTCCCTGTCTTTGTCTTCTGTGTGTGTGTGTCCTCTCTGTCTTTGTCTTCTCTGTGTGTGTGTGTCCTCTCTGTCTTTGTCTTCTCTGTGTGTGTCCTCTCTGTCTTTGTCTTCTCTGTGTGTGTCCTCTCTGTCTTTGTCTTCTCTGTGTGTGTCCTCTCTGTCTTTGTCTTCTCTGTGTGTGTCCTCTCTGTCTTTGTCTTCTCTGTGTGTGTCCTCTCTGTCTTTGTCTTCTCTGTGTGTGTCCTCTCTGTCTTTGTCTTCTCTGTGTGTGTCCTCTCTGTCTTTGTCTTCTCTGTGTGTGTCCTCTCTGTCTTTGTCTTCTCTGTGTGTGTCCTCTCTGTCTTTGTCTTCTCTGTGTGTGTCCTCTCTGTCTTTGTCTTCTCTGTGTGTGTCCTCTCTGTCTTTGTCTTCTCTGTGTGTGTCCTCTCTGTCTTTGTCTTCTGTGTGTGTCCTCTCTGTCTTTGTCTTCTCTGTGTGTGTCCTCTCTGTCTTTGTCTTCTCTGTGTGTGTCCTCTCTGTCTTTGTCTTCTCTGTGTGTGTCCTCTCTGTCTTTGTCTTCTCTGTGTGTGTCCTCTCTGTCTTTGTCTTCTCTGTGTGTGTCCTCTCTGTCTTTGTCTTCTCTGTGTGTGTCCTCTCTGTCTTTGTCTTCTCTGTGTGTGTCCTCTCTGTCTTTGTCTTCTCTGTGTGTGTGTGTCCTCTCTGTCTTTGTCTTCTCTGTGTGTGTGTGTCCTCTCTGTCTGTCTTCTCTGTGTGTGTGTGTGTCCTCTCTGTCTTTGTCTTCTCTGTGTGTGTGTGTCCTCTCTGTCTTTGTCTTCTCTGTGTGTGTGTGTGTGTGTGTGTGTGTGTGTGTCCTCTCTGTCTTTGTCTTCTCTCTGTGTGTGTGTGTGTCTCTCTGTCTTTGTCTTCTCTCTGTGTGTGTGTGTGTCCTCTCTGTCTTTGTCTTCTCTGTGTGTGTGTGTGTCCTCTCTCTTTGTCTTCTCTGTGTGTGTGTGTGTCCTCTCTGTCTTTGTCTTCTCTGTGTGTGTGTGTGTCCTCTCTGTCTTTGTCTTCTCTCTGTGTGTGTGTGTCCTCTCTGTCTTTGTCTTCTCTGTGTGTGTGTGTCCTCTCTGTCTTTGTCTTCTCTGTGTGTGTGTGTCCTCTCTGTCTTTGTCTTCTCTGTGTGTGTGTGTCCTCTCTGTCTTTGTCTTCTCTGTGTGTGTGTGTCCTCTCTGTCTTTGTCTTCTCTGTGTGTGTGTGTCCTCTCTGTCTTTGTCTTCTCTGTGTGTGTGTGTGCCTCTCTGTCTTTGTCTTCTCTGTGTGTGTGTGTCCTCTCTGTCTTTGTCTTCTCTGTGTGTGTGTGTCCTCTCTGTCTTTGTCTTCTCTGTGTGTGTCCTCTCTGTCTTTGTCTTCTCTGTGTGTGTCTTCTGTGTATGTCCTCTCTGTCTTTGTCTTCTGTGTGTGTGTGTGTGTGTGTGTGTGTGTGTCTCCTCTCTGTCTTTGTCTTCTCTGTGTGTGTGTGTGTCCTCTCTGTCTTTGTCTTCTCTGTGTGTGTGTGTGTCCTCTCTGTCTTTGTCTTCTCTGTGTGTGTGTGTCTCTCTGTCTTTGTCTTCTCTCGGTGTGTGTGTGTGTCCTCTCTGTCTTTGTCTTCTCTCTCTGTGTGTGTCTGTCCTCTCTGTCTTTGTCTTCTCTCTCTGTGTGTGTCTGTCCTCTCTGTCTTTGTCTTCTCTCTGTGTGTGTGTGTCTGTCCTCTCTGTCTTTGTCTTCTCTCTGTGTGTGTGTGTCTGTCCTCTCTGTCTTTGTCTTCTCTGCGTGTGTGTGTGTGTGTGTGTGTCCTCTCTGTCTTTGTCTTCTCTGTGTGTGTCCTCTCTGTCTTTGTCTTCTCTGTGTGTGTCCTCTCTGTCTTTGTCTTCTCTCTGTGTGTGTGTCCTCTCTGTCTTTGTCTTTTCTCTGTGTGTGTGTTCTCTCTCTTCTCTCACTTTCTCTCTGGTCGCATATAAGAAACATTTTTATCTATCCGTTAATAGAATAGCCTTAATTGCTGCAAACTACTTATTAGTTATTTTTACTTGCTCTCAATGTTGCCAAATCATTCTCATTCTGAAAGCTGTTGTATACTCGCATTAATATGTTATGTTAATAAAGTGCGAACTCTGAGGCACTTATCGATATTTGCTAGGTTTTGATCAGTATCGTTTGATTAGTATTTGACTTGGTTAAACTGAAGAAGTAGAGAACTTTTAGGTCAGTTTTCCTAGTGAAGAAATCCTTCAGCTCTCGAAAAATCAATATTTTGACTTCTGTCTTCGTTTTGATATGAACGTTTGGAAATGGGCAACTACTTCAGCCACAAAGCAAACCATCATGCCTTTATTAAAAGCATTTTGCAGAAGGCTTTTTTTATCTAAAATTTTATTTTTTTTTTTTTTATACTTACTAATTTTATAGTTACTCGATTGATTTCCTCACTTAACATGAGCCATACTTTTCTTCTGCACTAAGAATCTATTTCTCGGAATCTCAAAATTGAATGCTGAACCTTCAACATTAAATTCATTTATCAAGTTTTAACACTGAAATTGTGTCGAGGATTGTCAGTGGTCAGGAACTAGTGAAATTTACAGGGAAAATAGCTATATGCATTAGGTTAAGTAATAAATTCAAATTTTTCATATTAAGTATTTATTCTTCAGAAAATAACATACATTAAAATTTTATTCAGTTAAACACTAAAATTTATCAAAGAATGTTAGTGCAAGGTCAGGTGGAGTAGAACTAACCAAATAAGTTCGTCTGTCTGTCTGTCTGTGTCTCCTTCGTCTGTCTGTCTGTCTGTGTCTCCTTCGTCTGTCTGTCTGTCTGTGTCTCCTTCGTCTGTCTGTCTGTCTGTGTCTCCTTCGTCTGTCTGTCTGTCTGTGTCTCCTTCGTCTGTCTGTCTGTCTGTGTCTCCTTCGTCTGTCTGTCTGTCTGTGTCTCCTTCGTCTGTCTGTCTGTCTGTGTCTCCTTTGTCCGTCTGTCTGTCTGTCTGTGTCTCCTTTGTCCGTCTGTCTGTCTGTCTGTGTCTCCTTTGTCCGTCTGTCTGTCTGTGTCTCCTTTGTCTGTCTGTCTGTCTGTCTGTGTCTCCTTTGTCTGTCTGTCTGTCTGTCTGTGTCTCCTTCGTCTGTCTGTCTGTCTGTGTCTCCTTCGTCTGTCTGTCTGTCTGTGTCTCCTTCGTCTGTCTGTCTGTCTGTGTCTCCTTCGTCTGTCTGTCTGTCTGTGTCTCCTTCGTCTGTCTGTCTGTCTGTGTCTCCTTTGTCCGTCTGTCTGTCTGTCTGTGTCTCCTTTGTCCGTCTGTCTGTCTGTCTGTGTCTCCTTTGTCTGTCTGTCTGTCTGTGTCTCCTTTGTCTGTCTGTCTGTCTGTCTGTGTCTCCTTTGTCTGTCTGTCTGTCTGTCTGTCTGTGTCTCCTTTGTCTGTCTGTCTGTCTGTCTGTGTCTCCTTTGTCTGTCTGTCTGTCTGTCTGTGTCTCCTTTGTCCGTCTGTCTGTCTGTCTGTGTCTCCTTTGTCTGTCTGTCTGTCTGTCCTTTGTCTGTCTGTCTGTGTCTCCTTTGTCTGTCTGTCTGTGTCTCCTTTGTCTGTCTGTCTGTGTCTCCTTTGTCTGTCTGTCTGTCTGTGTCTCCTTTGTCTGTCTGTCTGTCTGTCTGTGTCTCCTTTGTCTGTCTGTCTGTCTGTCTGTCTCTCCTTTGTCTGTCTGTCTGTCTGTCTGTCTCTCCTTTGTCTGTCTGTCTGTCTGTCTGTCTGTGTCTCCTTTGTCTGTCTGTCTGTCTGTCTGTCTGTGTCTCCTTTGTCTGTCTGTCTGTCTGTGTCTCTCGAAGAATGATGGTGCAAGGTTATGTGTCGTAGAACAGACCAATCAAGTTTCACAATTTCTTACTGCAGGCGATCTTTAGTTTTCATTGGAAAGAACAACCTTTTCCTTGAATCCACTGTGTACGCTGTCATGCAAAAACTAACGTTAGGATTAGTATTTAGATTAGGATTATAGGCCTCATGATTGTTTTTAGTTATCACGACGTTTCGGCCGTTCAGGTGTATATTGATCTGAGTAACACTCTTTAATCTACGGGGGTAGACTGTGTCTAGGGATATCTAGTTTTTATTTTTTAGTACTGCTCAGTTATTACACCCCCGTGTCCTATGTGAACTACGGAATAAAGTCTTAGGGAATTAAGACGTTTGTTCGTGAATTACCTGGTAACTGTGAGTTCAATCCCTGGGTTAAACAGAAGGAATTGGACTCAATGGAAACGAACGAGCAATAACTGAACATCATAAATATGAAATGGATGAGAGATGCCTGGACAGTGGAACGTGGACAAAAGTCCAAATTTAATTAGTGTAAACAATAACTCTGCTTCCTAGAAATATTAGTACATAAGACGTACGTTCGTTATTAAAATGGGTTCCAAAAACTGAAAGTTTTAACTCAACTTGATATGATGCATATCTCAAAGTTTGGTCAACAAATGAATAAACAAAATTTAATATTTTTTAAAAAAGCTTTTCCTACATGGATTGGCTACAGATAACATACTTACAATTAATTTTTTTGTATTTCTTTTAAATGAAAAAAAAAAGGGAAGCTTTGAAGATGTTTCCTTATATATAATCTCCTACTCTTATTTATTAGGATTGAACTGTATCCCCAAATTCATGAACTTGCCCTGACTTTTCCACCAACCTGATGAATATTCGTTAGCACTTTCTTACACGAAACATTTTGAAAAAATAATGTTTTTGCTCTTGTATATAAACACTTTGCACAAAATAAAATGTGTACATTTGCCTTGATAAAGTCACTCAGAGGAGGAAACGCGTCAGCTAAGTTTCCCATTTGTGCGTGTGTATGTATATATATATATATATATACACACACTTCATTATAATAATGACCACTATGTATTTGTTATATAAAATTTCCTTCTTGTCACAATATCCAGGCAACGTCGGCTCAGTTCATTATCTTTACTGCGTGTTATTAAACCTCTTACCGCGTGTTTGCATGTCCTTTTTACTTAATTTTTTTTTAATTTTTTTTTTTTTATTTATTTTTTTTTTTTTTCGATAATTATGTCGTCGAGTAGTTTATTATATATATATATATATATATATAATAAAGTTTTACAATTTTTAGCTCCCTGGCATGTTTTTCTATAAATAGTTCTCAATACAATAAATATTGTAGAGCATAATCATTTTCACTGCCAACATCCAACATTGCCTGATAACGATATTCTATCTCGAAACAGAAATTTCCGTGTCGCAATGTACTTTTAATTCATGATTATATATATATATATATATATTCCACAGCCTAAAACACAACTGTGTCAAATTACCATGAAAATTTTCTTGTTTCATTTTGTAATAATAAAAAGGTCGTATATCTATTTAATAGCACAAAAATAATTCCTCTTTATCACCAAAACAACAAATTAAGAATATCGTCCCAGCGGGGTTAAGTTCTGATTTGGATCGGGAGGCAAAGGAAAATCATTTTAGGGTGTAAGAAAATCAGTGGTAGTCGCTTAAAAAAAAAAAAGTAGCTGGTTGGTGATCCTTTTTCTTTTTATAAAAGAAAATAACCCTGCGAGTTTGCGCAGTGTTTCGGCCACCACAGTAACTAAATCAGGCTGCGGTGGAGTTAGACTGACAGTGGGGCTTTTAAGGCCACCTCAATTGCAGGGTCTCGCATCTCCTATTCATCAACTCCGCCCCGCCTACAATTATGCTGAAGAGTACGGCTCTATTATATCCGCTTGCATTAATATCTGTTATCTGCCGCTCGGTCACCCGTTGGCGGCGAAGACTGATGCTACAGCCTCTCGACGAACACTGAAACTAATTTCGCTAAGAAGTACAAATATCTTGGCAGTTAAACGCGTGCTTATTGTCAGCAGAGGTGTTGCTTGTCTAATTACATCGGCAGAAACCAAGTAGATGGAAGCCTAGAAACTTAGTCTTATGCGCATAGCTATCCGATAGTATAGCCACTTAATAGTGTAGATGTATACAAGTTACTTTTCAGGTTGGAACCGCATTATTATTGTTGAAGTTGTTAGCGGTATAGCGTCCATTAGAAAGATTAGAATGTATCCTCTCTGGCGTGGGATCAGTTTGTAGTATCTGTTCTCTCTTCATAAAGTTTATGCAATCGTTAGCAATCTTGTCTCCTTAGAACATGATAGTACTGAGTTCGATCCTCACTGGGTGTCTCAAACTGTCGACCTTAGAAAATAGTCTCTTCTTAAAGTTATAGTGGGTGTTTAGGCCCGGGGACTCCAACGTCATTAAAGAGCTAGGATTGGTGGATATCAATGTTAATGTGACTGGAAAGAAATTCTTTGTCCCATATATATATATATAATGTGCGTTGTGGTGCAGTGGATGTCGTCTCGGAACGAGAAATCGGGGTGCCGAGTTTGAATTCCAGTTTAAATTACTTGCTTTCACTTCCCCGCAAATACCCTTGGGAAAGGTATTAATCTCTTACCTCCAGTTATGGGTTAAATAACAGAAAGGATTGTGTTCTATAGCCTTCGCTAGCAACCAGTCTACCGCAGAAAGTAATGGCAACCTACTGCGGGATAATCTGCCCAGTCATGTATTGAGACATGATCGCTTAAGTGTGTATCACGTACGGTACTTAACTGATATATGCGTACTGGTATCCCACATTAAAACCGACCTTTGTGTCACATCTTGTCACCGTGGAGAGGTAGATAAGTGTGTAATCTGTTTTCCTATGTGCAATATGTTCAATTTATTAATCTATTGTCACACATCGCTAGAGTAAATGACATAAAGTTTCTCCGTCGTCTGCTTGAAAAGTTACTGATATCATTCCTTCTTTCTTTCTCGATTTGACTGGCTGAAAGATGTTATCTATTCATTGTTAATTTGAATCTAAACGATATGACACATTAGTCGACAGATACATGAAGTTAAACAGAAAACAATTAAGGGTTGCAATCAATTATTAATTTCTCAAGAAGTTGCCATAGGAGCAGAATATCTTCTATGTGGCGTGTCCCTTCAGTACGTAGGCGATCATAGCTCTCCACATCTACCTATCCCTTGTAGCTCTTAACACCCCTTCTCCTGTTATCACGCTCCACTATCCATCTGTTTAAGTCCAAGTATGTCACGCGTTGCTTTCCTCCGTCTCTCCTTTCTTCTACCCGTCCCGTGAGCATCATATTCCCCAAGCCTTTCCTCCTCACTACATGTCCCAGAAACTTTCGCTGTCTTTTCCTGATGTTATGTATCAGTTTCTTTTTAGTGTCCATTCTCTCCAAAACATCGTTGCTTACGTGTTCTGTCCATGGAATTCTCGGCATCCTCCTGTAGAACCATATTTCGGTTGTTTCAAGTCTTTCCTTCATCTTTGATGAGATTGTCCAGCATTGAAGAGCAGATATCATATAACAATCTAGTACTCTTTTTTTCTTTTTTTTTTTTTTTTTTGTTGCCAGTGAAATCTTCCAGTCTCTCAATACTCTATTCAGCTTCTGGAATGCATCCTTTGCCATGATGCCAATACGCCTTCAGATCTTTCGTTCTCTGTTAGAGTACAAATAGCGGAGATGATGTTGCGTGACCGATACATATGTTTTCAATATTACTTAAATAAATTGCATATTTGAAAGTGTATTTTGTTTAATATTTTATGTACCGATTCAAATAAAAAAAAAATGTTGCGGCATTAATTTTGCTGTTTCTTTCGCTAAAACTCCATTGTTGCGTGTAAAAAAAAAAAAAAAAATTGAATATATTAAAAAATATTATTTTAATAATATATTAATGTATTTTGTTTCCCCCGTTGAAACGAAAGAAAAATAATACATTTGCAACCTGATATCTATTACTAAGATAACTCGCTAACACGAATTTTGTGTTTGCTTATTGACGTCGAGTAACGGCTCAGTGTTGCATGTTTTACTTCAAATATTGGAGATGAGGATGCGTAACTGATATTTTCCCGCTTTTTAAGAATGAAAATATGTAGGCGGGAAGTTAATACAGTTAAAGATAGTCATAACTTTCGTAATCGCACATGATGTTGAAAAGGTGAAGTTATGACTTCACCGTTATATTTGTATTAAGATTATTTGAGTTGCGATTTAATTAATTGATGTCGACTAATCTGAAAAAATTGATGTCGACTAATCTGAAAAAAAAATAATGAAGAGAAACGCAAGTAAATTTTTTCTCTATAGTGTTTTTTTTGTTTTCTTTTTTGTTTTTTGTTTTGTTTGTTTTTTTTGTTTTGTTTTTTTTTTGTTTTTTTTTTTAACACCTGAACGCCTCTTTCGTGTTCTTGGTTCTTAACACTACCTTTGAGTTAAAACATTCTTCAGTTTTCAAGTTTATAGACCTCTAAGAGGAAAAATGGCCATACCATTCTTCCTTGGTTCCAAAGCCCTTTGGTGTCAACAACGTTCTAGATAATCGCTTTTTAACGGGATCAGACATAGTTGTTGTTGAAATCTATTGTTTCTATTTTACTGATATAGTATCTGCACCATTCCTGTATTTAACCATATTTGTACAACTTGTGGCTGAGTTTTAAATTCAGTTTTCCTCCTAGAGTGCTCGACAATCACGGTTAACTTATAGTTGGAGGGGGAATAGATGAAGTCCTACTTCTCCCGATGTTTGTTTGTTTTTCTTTTTTGTTTTGTTTATTTATAATTTTGTCGCCCCTAAGCAATGCATTTTACTGCCACTATTGTGCAGTGGGTGACATAGGAGGAATGTTATGAGAAGTGAGAGGTTGCAGAGGGTATCAGGAAGAGAGTAGAAGAGGGAAGAGATTACTCATGAGAGTGGGATGGATGTAGAAAAGCATGAGAGAGAGGATGTAAGTTAGTGAGACAGGAGATGACTATTGACTTTACATTTAAATGCTTGGAGATTGTAACTGTCAGGAAAGCAAAGATGCGGAAGAGAATTCCACAGGCGGGAAGTGCGAGAAAAGAAGCTGATGGAGTAGAATTTGCGTTTGCAATTTATTGGTTTCACAGTAAAAGGGTGGGACCTAGTTGCTGATTTTGTGGCTCGAGGAAATTCGTATATAGGGGGTACCAGTGAGGAACTGGATTCTGCCCATCTCTTAAAAATATGCGCGTAGAAATCAATGCAATAAAGGAACCAATAATACGGAGTGCTAGAGAAAACATCAAGATTGTAATATGAGCTCTGGTAAAACGATGGTCAAGACGTCGTGAATAAGGCAATAAAGATGGGGACAACAGTCCGAACAATGTAAATAATTACAATACCTTCTCTCAGAAATAGAGAAACCGACATCAAAGATGGTCAAAAGGTGTACTTTCTGAAACTGATCATTACTCGCTTCGTCGAAAGACTGAGTTGCATACTTTAACCAACGTATCTCTTAAAATTATACATAGTACCCTTGTAATATTTTTTCTCGTTTTTGTAGAATCAAAAAATGAACTGGTGTTAAATCTCCTGAACGAAATAGCTATTTGCCAAAGCCTTTTATTTAACCATTACGCGATATGACAATGGAAATCAAGAAATGCTCTATGTGCGTTGTGGTGCATTGGATATCGGCTCGGAACGAGAAATCGGGGAGCCGAGTTCGAATTTCAGCCGAATTCATTGCATTCACTTACGCGCAAATACCCTTGGGAAAGGTATTAATCCGTCTCTTCCTTCCAGTTATGGGTTAAATGATAGGACAGATTGGGTTCTATAGCCTTGGCCGGCAACCAGTCTACCGCAGAAAGCAATGGCAACCTACTGCGGGATAATCTTCTGCCCAGTCAGTCATGTCTCTTTCGAGACATGATCGCCTAAGCGTGTATCACGTATGGCACTTAATTGACTGACTGAGAATAACTTATTTCTATAACATCGCCTAATAATTCCAAGCACCACTATGTCTTGAAATCTGTGGGTATTCGCAATTTTGGCGAAAATATTCCTGTGTATAAGACGCTTTCCAAGTTGATTCGAAGGCGCATTGGAAGAGCAAAAGACGCTTTCCTGAGGCAGAACAAAGTATTAAGAAACGAAGAAACTTTGTTAAAGAAGAGAATGCTGATCTGTTCTGTAATACCGACCCTCCTCAAGAGCAATGAATGTTAGACAATTTCCTTACAGATGAGGAGGAAACTTCAGGCAATAAATGTGGTTTTTACAGAAAAAAAGCTGAGCCTATACGGAATGTGAGCAACGAAGAAATTTTAAGAGAAATACGATTGTGTTGTATCGCCGAGGTGGCAGGAAGATATCGGTTAATGTATGCTGAAGTATCTACAGCACAATATCCGTGCTAATGGATATTAAGTACAAAAAGATAAATACTATGACAAAATAATAATTAAGAAACAGAGGGAGTAAGTTGTTACTCGCAGAGAGTACAGTCCGATAATAATTGTCAATAATACTCCAAAGTATTTACGACTTGCCCCACGTGGGCAGCAGCCCGAGGTAAATGTGACACAAGGCTAATTAACGTGGGTAAAACTGAGCCTGCTTTTTCCAGACAAGACTCTGCTGTTCGGCGGAGCCACGTCTGTGTTCTTCTTCACTGGAAGGCAGAGAGTCCGACAAAGTGAACGACTGACGCACGCAGTCAATTAACTCAGACTGTCAATGACACTCCGAATTTCTCATTGTTAATAATTTTTATTTATATACCTATTCGGTCAACAGGCATTCCATTTTTAAGAGCGCTGGAGTGGTGTTAGTATTGTTAATAGTAATTTTATATTTTGTTGAATTAGATTTTGCTCTGCGAAAAACAAGTTTGTCAATAAGAGTGCGTATAAAACACACTAGTATGCTAATCACTTTCTGGTTCTATTTATTTATTTATCAGTTTGTGCATACATCTCTCTCTCTCTCTCTCTCTCTCCCTCCCACTCTCTCTCTCCCACTCTCTCTCTCCCACTCTCTCTCTCCCACTTTCTCTCCCATCTCCCACTCTCTCTCCCACTCTCTCTCTCACTCTCTCTCTCTCCCACTCTCTCTCTCTCCCACTCTCTCTCTCTCCCCACTCTCTCTCTCTCCCACTCTCTCTCCCCCTCTCGTTTTTTGTGTCGCTCTCCTTCTCTCGTTTTTTCTCCCTCTCTCGTTTTTTTGTTGTTTTTTCTCTCACTCTCTCTCTCTCTCGTTTTGTTATTTTTCTCTCACTCTCTCTCTCTCTCTCGTTTTTTGTTATTTTTCTCTCTCTCTCTCTCTCTCTCTCTCTCGTTTTTTGTTATTTTTCTCTCACTCTCTCTCTCTCTCTCTCGTTTTTTGTTATTTTTCTCTCACTCTCTCTCTCTCTCTCTCGTTTTTTGTTATTTTTCTCTCTCTCTCTCTCTCGTTTATTTTTCTCTCTCTCTCTCTCTCGTTTTTTGTTATTTTTCTCTCACTCTCTCTCTCTCTCTCGTTTTTTATTTTTCTCTCACTCTCTCTCTCTCTCTCTCTCTCGTTTTTTGTTATTTTTCTTTTTCTCACTCTCTCTCTCTCTCTCTCGTTTTTTGTTATTTTTCTCTCTCTCTCTCTCTCTCTCTCTCTCGTTTTTTGTTATTTTTCTCTCACTCTCTCTCTCTCTCTAGTTTTTTGTTGTTGTTTTTTCTCACCCTCTCGTTTTTTTTGTTTGTTTTTTTTCTCTATAAGCTACTAAAATTTGTTACTAACACTGAAAGTTAAGCAACATAATGGCTCCCTCTGTGTCCTTGATTTTCAGACTCCTAACAAAATGGATGACCACTTATGAAGAAGAGACTAGAAAAAATGTGGTGCCACGAATGTCAGACAATGCAGAACTTAGTGCATAATAATAGCTGAACAACTGAAATATGGTTAAATGGTTTTTCCATACAATTCGCATGAATTCTCTATCAATCTTGTGGTTCAATTTCAAACTAATTCCTTTTACCTCTTAGCCACACCACAGCGAGATTGACAACGAGGAAAAAAAGAACTAAGAATAAATGAGCGAACTATCATGTCAGTGTACAACAAAATGAGATTTTCGGCGTTTTACATCTGATGGTTTAAAGCTTAAAAAAAAAAAACAATAATCCTAACTGATGGCTTTTCTATCCAATCTTTTTTTTTTTTTTTTTTTTTTGTTAAAAGTGAATCCTTTCCATTTTTGCGATTTCGAAAAAAATCCGAGACCCGTTCGCAGTTCGACGACTTCTGATCTCGCACGCACTGCAGTCATTTTAGCAACGGAGCCTGCCTGATCTCACATTTAGATTTTCTGTTTGAGCTCGTCACAACGAATCTTAAAGATTATTAAATATGATGATCATTCTTCTTTTTTTTTGTTCTAATCGTTTCAAATCTTTATCCGATCACTCCGTGTATTGTCACGCACGGATGTCACTACTAGAAAAAAAATAAAATAAAAAGAAAGATAAAACACACGAACGCCACAATAACAGCGGTAATTGAGGCTTCGGCTGTAAAATTCTTTTGACAAACTTGAGCTTGCTAATCACTGAGGTCGGCTACTGTCATGCACACTTTAACTAATCGGTAAAAGCATCATGAAAATTCTGCGAATTTTAGTCCCCTCAGATCTCTTAAAAGCATTTTTTTTTTTTAATAAACAAGCAGATTACAAACATAAAAATGGCAGGCAGATCTTTTGTAATTTAATTAAAAACTTGTTTACCTAGACGACTAGAGTTCAGTCGAGCACGTGAATACAGGGTGAAAAAAAAAAACAACTATCTCCGTAACGTTATGACTAGTAATGTTTCGGCAAAGTATTGTTTGATATAGTCATCTTGTGTATTATTAAGGTCGTTATTGATTTTTAAAAATGGCGGAATATGTTTTGATGAAACTGAGTTATCTCCCTTGACCTTTTTATTGTTGTTTATCTATTTTTTGGTTTTGAGGTAACGTAAATCAGTTTTGTTTTGTTTTGTTTTCACCCTCTCTTCAGATTGTTTTTGTGTTCATTTCTTGTACATTGTGATGTGCTTTAAAGTTAATGTTGTATTTACTTAGTTTTTTCTTCTCATTTTAACGCAATAAAATTGAGAGGAAGTGAAATGTTTAAGCTTAAATCGGCATTAAAGACAATTTGTAGTTGTATAAAATAATTTGTAACAGTTTAAAAATTGTAAAAATCTTAAACTTGGCTTATTTATGATTATAACATATGTATATAGTTGAATTAGTTATTTATGATTGATTAGATTTTGTGAAAGAATCGGTCACTAATTTCTAAGTTTATTGCTTTGGTTTTAACCATGTTTCTGTTATCGGTTAATCTTGACGTTTATGATAAGAAAATACGCTATTTATTTGTTAATAGAAAAATAATCTTGGATTTCAAATGAATAATTTTCTTTTTACAGATTCTTTATTCCCTTGTATTTTAAGGTGTTTACATATAATTTAATTAAATATGCATTGTTTTTTTCGGGGTCATAAGTATTTATCGACATTTTTTGCTTTTAGTCAGTAAATGTTATTTCGTAATTTCTTCTGTTTTGAAAGCGGAGAAAATGATCATTATTCCGTTCAAACTTTGTTTTTGGGCTCTAGACACGTTAGTTTTGAAACTAACCTATTTTTAATTGCATTTCGGACGGATTCAGCACAGAGTTGCTGAAGGAGAATTTCCTGGAATTTTCTAAAAGTTTCAAGAATTTCTAGACCGTTCTGACTACCGAGGATCGTATACTGTAAATTACTTTCAGGAATCAGCCCTTAAATATAGTTTCCCATATTTTCGTTATAAGCGTAAAGCGCGAAAAATTATTCTCTTTGAATTTTGTGGTCTCTTGTGTAATCATAAAATAGATAAATGCAACTTTTGAATCAGATGTCGTTTTGTTCCTACTTTGGGTGAATAAGAATGAATTCGCTAGTTTTCCTAATTGGAGTAGATAATTTCAGAAATATATAATTATCCTAGTCGCAAAGGCAAAGTTGGAAGAAAATCATTTTTCATATATTTTAGACGTAAGCAGAATAACGGTTGCTACCCAAGGACAAAACTCGTCTTACACAGGTTTATCTGGGAGTTGCCAGGTTTTTAGAAACAGAAGATGAAGTTTCTTTTTTTTATTTTTATTATTATTTTTTCGTTACCACCTTCACGGTCCGCCTCCACGAGAAAGAATCCAGACTCGGCTGCTGTTTAACTGATAGCAGAATGGAACAGCGGTTGATTCATACCTTTTCCGAGAGTATTAGTGTGAAAGTAAACACAGTAGACATGGACGGAATTTAATCTCGGTTCGCTGATGTCCATTGTATCACTTGCGCATAAGTCACAAGCGGGATAAGTATACATTCATGCGTAGCGTGTCTCGAGCAAGTAGATCTGTCGGAGCCCATCCTTCTCGAGGTCGAACTCTAGCTGATGTCCACCAATTTGATGACTCACTTTAGTCACAGACACGTAGCCGCTGATTCTATTAAGGGATATCTCCACTATGGCAATTCACTTCAGTTTAGGAATTTCTCTTGGCAACTATGCTGGGTCATGAACGCACTGGCGCCTAGTCTATCTCATTGTGCTAGATGCCCCCCCCCAGTTCTCCTTTGACCTTTCTTGCTTTAATTCTGCTGGGTAAATCGCTACTCTTTTCAACAGAAATGCTTGGTGAGGGAAACGGTTAGCCGAATGAAAATAGAGATAAGAAGATTGGCGCAACACAATCTTCCTAGTAGATAAGATTTCTCTGCCTCCCTACACACACACACACACACACACACACAAAACCTAGCTTTTTACTAATGAGAAGTAAGCAACTAACACGATCACGATAGAAGGCAAATATTGTTCTTCATAATAGACAAGGAAAGACATATCTTTGTTAAACGGGATACGTCAAACAAACTGAGAATCATAAAACCTTAAAAGCAACCCACATTTCTCTATCGGTGTCATTATGTGGCTGTTGTACTTGAGTGACTCGGCACATCGTCGCTGCCGGCAATGATTTTTCACACTCGCAGCGAGTAAAGTCTACCAGGCCTCACGGTTGGAAGTCGGTTGGCTGTATACACAAAAAGCTACGGACTAATTGCACGGCATGTAGTCGCCACCGGTAACACCGCTCCTCGCATCGCGCCAGAAAATATTTGTTCAGTAAACATTTATCTGCTGTTCCTAGTTTGGCACGCGAATCACTTTACTATACATGCGTTCACCAAACGGCTTGACTGTAGATGTCTTATTTGTATCTCTCTCTCTCTCTCATATATTCATTCTCTCTCCCTCTCTCATATATTCATTCTCTCTCCCTCTCTCATATATTCATTCTCTCTCCCTCTCTCATATATTCATTCTCTCTCCCTCTCTCATATATTCATTCTCTCTCCCTCTCTATATATTCATTCTCTCTCCCTCTCTCATATATTCATTCTCTCTCCCTCTCTCATATTCATTCATTCTCTCTCCCTCTCTCATATATTCATTCTCTCTCCCTCTCTCATATATTCATTCTCTCTCTCTCATATAATCATCTCTCTCTCATATAATCATCTCTCTCTCTCTATAATCATTCTCTCTCTCTCTCTCATAATCAATTCATCTCTCTCTCTCATATAATCATTCTCTCTCTCTCTCTCTATAATCATTCTCTCTCTCTCTCTCTCATATAATCATTCTCTCTCTCTCTCATATAATCATCTCTCTCTCTCTCTCATATAATCATTCTCTCTCTCTCTCTCTCATATAATCATTCTCTCTCTCTCTCTCATATAATCATCTCTCTCTCTCTCTCATATAATCATTCTCTCTCTCTCTCATATAATCATCTTCTCTCTCTCTCTCTCATATAATCATCTCTCTCTCTCTCTCATATATTCATCTCTCTCTCTCTCTCATATAATTCATTCTCTCTCTCTCATATAATTCATCTCTCTCTCTCTCTCTATATCTTCTCTCTCTCTCATAATCTTCTCTCTCTCTCATTCATTCTCTCTCTCTCATTCTCTCTCTCTCTCTCATTCTCTCTCTCTCTCATTCTCTCTCTCTCTCATTCTCTCTCTCTCTCTCATATCTCTCTCTCTCTCATATCATTCTCTCTCTCTCTCATATATTCTCTCTCTCTCTCATATATTCTCTCTCATTCCACTTTTTCTCTCCACTCTCTCTCTCTCTCTCTCTCCTCTTTCTCTCTCTCTTCTCTCTCTCTCTCTCTCTCTCTCTCTCTCTCTTTCTCTCTCTCTCTCTCTACTTTCTTTCTTTCTCTCTCTCTCTACTCTCTCTCTCTCTCTCTCTCTCTCTCTCTTTCTTTCTCTCTCTCTCTCTTTCTTTCTCTCTCTCTCTCTACTTTCTTTCTCTCTCTCTCTCTCTCTTTCTCTCTCTCTCTCTTTCTCTTTCTCTCTCTCTCTCTTTACTTTCTCTCTCTCTCTCTACTTTCTCTCTCTCTCTTCTTTCTCTCTCTCTCTCTCTCTCTCTCTCTCTCTCTCTCTCTCTCTCTCTCTCTCTCTCTCTCTCTCTCTCTCTCTCTCTCTCTCTTTTAGAAATGGAGTGAAAAACATTTACAAAACACTTGTGTGTCAATTTCCAGCTCATCAGGAAATCCATCCTCTTAAGTCCCGACCAAATTTATGGGTCTTATTTGTTTTTGAAAAGAAAAAAGGTTAATTACAGTTTGGTACGCATATTCGGAAGTTTGCGATGAGCAGCATTATTAAAAAAAATATTTGTGTGGTAACAAGCCGTACACTTCCATTTTCTATAACAAGTGTTTTTATTTTATTTTATTTTATTTTATTCCTTTCATTATCAGTGAATTGCCAGGCATTCTGGGGAATGGGTTAGAGAGCGAAGTGGTTTTGCATTGGCTTTCGCAAGTTTTGAATTTATAGTATTTCTTCTCCTAGATTAGTTGCTACCCAAGGCTACAAGGCACATTCTACTCTGCTATTTAACACAAAACTAGGAGTAAACATGATGGATTCATGCCTTTCTAGATAACACTAGTGTGCAAGTGACCAGTATGGGACGGATTGTGAACCCTACCAGATCTATTTTTCCTCTCGATAACCGTTACGACATCCGTCATATCCTCATAATTTTCACTTCTTCCTCCATTTTATGTTTATATTATACACTTCATTCAGTAACCCACCTACCTTGAGTGGCGGTTAGGTCTAGTATAGACTGAACTTTAGTAAAATAAAATAAAAATAATTGTCTGCGGCTACTTGTAATTGTAAATAAAATGGCTGAATTATTTACTTTGGGGGGGAGGGAATCTAAAGTGTTTTTTAGTGTTTACTCCAGTGGTAACAGTTGGTGACTTACACTCTATTATCATATATATATATATATATATATATATATATATATCCTTCTACCGAGCGCCCATAGCTCAGAGGTAGAATCGCCGACTGACGCCAATTCAGTCGGGTTTCAATCCTGGGTTAAAAAGGCAATCGGATGTCTAACCGTGCGGGTTAGAGGTAGGTATGGGTGGAGCAAAATTTCGTATCCAAAGATATACTATTCTTAAACAGTCCTCAATACAACAATACAAAGTAGAGCGAATAATATTTATTTAGAATATATAAACATAAATATGTTATAATATCACTACAAACAGCCATTCTGTTTCGCTGCTAACCGTGTCTTATCAAGTCTTGATACGATACGGATAGTGTCGAAACGGAATGGCTATTTTTGTAGTGATATAACATATTTATGTTTATATATATATATATATATATTGGTTAATTATTTAATTGAAATGTAATTCCAATTAAATGCATAGTTGATTTTTAGATTATTTTTTTTTATGGAACCGACTTCATTTAAAGCTATTAACGATCGTTTATATCCCCGCGAAATTTGCTTGCGCATATGCCTATCATATTTTTATAAGATCAAAAAATCGTAACATACACACACACTGTACTGCTCTCCGAAATTTAACTGCACTCTATTGAAATAACTGAAATCAGCCGACATTATTGCTAGTATTATTTTCTTTTGTCTGAAACGGGGATTCCTGCTTTCTTTTATCCAATTTTCTGTTTATTTTTCCTACTTCATTCGTTCCACTGAAAAACCCGAGTACGTCATAACATTGACTTGGAACAGCAAGTCCGATTATTAGACGATATCAATATCAAAATGTCGGCCGCGTCTGTTTACATTTTCCCGCAGGCTGCTCAAGTATTAAGTTGTCTCCCTTTTGAAAATGATGTCGGTCATTATAGATTTCATTTCAAGTTTTTGTTTTTGTTTTTTTCTTTCCAGCTTTGTATTTAACTCTTCCTCTTCCAAGTGTTTATTTCTAACATTTTAAATTCAATGTACATCTTTTTCCTTTTTATTTGGTTTTATTGGAGGCTAATGCTTTTAAAGCCTTGAAGGCATGAACCGAAATAAATATCTGGATTTGTTTACTATCGAATGTCTTAATTCTGGTTATTGACTCTTTGAACTATGTTTAACAATGCTAGACTGGTTAGACTATTGTTACTGGAGTGTATTCAATTCTCTTACTGCTCCAATTAGGAGGCCTTGTGCCAGGCGAGTTTAATAAATATCATTATTCGGAAACCAACATAAAATCTGTGCTAATATGAAAACGTATTATATTATCCTTTCAGATTAGATTTCATATTTTCTTTATCCATTTATTAATATAATAACTGTGCATTTGGATAGACCCTATTCTCGAGAGTGGTAGGAGGTGCGGAGTTAGTCCAGCAGTTAAAACGGAAACTTGAATCAGCTTCGAATTCCTGCTACAGTAGTTGGTTCACTTAAGTACCTAGGAAGTGTTCTAACAGGAGATGGAAAGTGCGACACGGAGATCCGAAGGCGAATTGGCATGGCAAAGGACGCGTTCCAGAAGATGAACAACATACTAACACACAGGAAGATCTCAATAGAAACGAAGAAAAGAGTGCTAGACTGCTACGTGATGTCAGTTCTTCAGTACGGCTGTGAATGCTGGACAATATCATCGAAAATGAGGAAAAAACTGGAAGCGGCCGAAATGTGGTTCTACAGAAGGATGCTACGGATATCGTGGACTGAGCATACAAGCAACGACGAAGTGTTAGAAAGAATGGCAACAAAAGGAAATTGATGCTGAGCATCAGGAAGAGACAACTGAAGTTCCTGGGACATGCAATGAGGAAGGAGAGCCTGGAGAACCTGATACTGACTGGTCAGATAGAAGGAAGGAGAGACAGAGGAAGGCAGCGGATAACATATCTGCAGAGTCTGATCAGGTGGATGACGGAACGGGGGTTGCCAGGAGCAACAGGAGCAAACATACTAAGAGCCACAAGGGATAGGGAGACGTGGAGATCCATGATCGCCTACGTCCTGAAGGGACAGGGCACATAGAAGAAGAAGAAGGACATAGAGGAATTCACCTCTCTCAGTAGTTCAGGTCAGGGATTTTTTTTTTTCTTTCTGGGACATCCAGTGCTGGGTTTACCTTTGGGCTAAAGAGGCTGTAACAGAAAATCTAGAGGGCATCCAGTCAAGGCGTATATTTTTGACACTGTCATAGGCATTTCTTACACATGTTGTCCTAACGCATTGTTAGACTCTTTTAAATACTCCTCATCATTCTAGGCTTTACTCCAATTGTTTTATTTAAAACCTTTTCATTTTCCTCTTCTCTCGAGAATGATGGATGGGTGGATTTAGCCCTGGCTACACTGCATAACTCAAAAATACTGGGAGGGAGTTGGGCCCTACCAAGTAACGCCATTGTTCTTTAAATTGGCATGCAAGACTCGGCGATATCTCCAACGATCTCATCGGTCAAGGTATAATTTGGATTTGATTTTTAGCTATACGTATTTGTATGAAATAAAAGCTAAAGTCGACCGGATAAAAACAGCAGTGAATAAAGTCGTCTGCTATAGTAGTTTCACCTTGAGGAATCGAAATATTACGAATTGAGATTTTATCTGAATTTACTTAGATGCTTAATGTATATACACCGAAACCAATCATTGAATTGCATTTTTATGATTCGATTCTAATGAACGCTGAGAAAATGGCGGCAGTCGAAGACCTGTTTAATTGAATGCGCTGTCTAGTATGGCTTGGAACATACTAGACAGATATGAGTAAATATTTGGAGATGATTAGGTGTTTCAATGTAGATGTTGGTGGATATTTCATTTCGAAATTGATCTTATTGCATCTTCAAAAAAAAATATCCCCCCCACACACGTAGCATTATATTCACGCTTACTGAACGAAAAAACACATTCAAGCTATATCACACATTAAAATAAACTCTAAAATATATATGCACACACAAAGCAAAGATTCAAATAACCATTTTTTTGTGCTCTAAAATAAAATGTCTATTATTTAGCAGGAAAAAGGTCTATAGAATTTTTCTCTTTTCATAAAATGTCTGCTGCCATGCTATATTCCGAAGGATTATTTTTCTTTTCAGCTTGAAGAATATATTCAATCCGATGCCAGGAAAAATAATAATGTAATCTACAAAGAATTATCCTTTAAGTAGGCCTTCGAACAAGTATGAATATATACGTGCCTTTTGATTTCATTCATTTGAACTGAATTGAAATAAAAATGCCCATCAGTTTGTATATCTCGGTTGACAAATAAGTATAAGCTTTGTACGAAAAATATGATCTCTCACTTCAGTTTCATAGGTTCCCTCTTTCTCTCTCTGTCTTCCTATTTATTACTTACTTTCTCTCATCTCTCTCTCTCTCTCTCTCCTTGTTTCCTTTCATTGCTTTTCTCCTCTCCATATTTTCATCTCCCTTCTCACTTCATCTCTTCGCTCATCTATTCATCGCAACATTTTTTATCCCATTCACGCGATACCTCCTCTCTTCTTTGCTTCCCTCCTCGACACTCTGCCTCCTCTCTTTTTTTGCTTCCCTCCTCGACACTCTGCCTCCTCTCTTTTTTTGCTTCCCTCCTCGACACTCTGCCGCCTCACTTTTTTTGCTTTCCTCCTCGACACTATGCCTCCTCTCTTTTTGCTTTCCCCCTCGACACTATGCCTTTTCTTTTTTTTTTTTTTTTGCTTTCCCCCTCGACACTATGCCTTTTCTCTTCTTTGCTTTCCTCCTCGACACTATAGTCTCTCTCCTTCACGACACTAGTCTCACTCCTTCACGACACTATAGTCTCTCACTCCTTCACGACACTATAGTCTCTCACTCCTTCACGACACTATAGTCTCTCACTCCTTCACGACACTATAGTCTCTCACTCCTTCACGACACTATAGTCTCTCACTCCTTCACGACACTATAGTCTCTCACTCCTTCACGACACTATAGTCTCTACTCCTTCACGACACTATGTCTCACTCCTTCACGACACTATAGTCTCTCACTCCTTCACGACACTATAGTCTCTCACTCCTTCACGACACTATAGTCTCTCACTCCTTCACGACACTATAGTCTCTCACCTTCACGACACTATAGCTCTCACCTTCACTAATATATATATATAAAGGAACAGTTAACTTGCCAGGGGAAGATGAACAGAATAGTTCTAGTTCGGGATAGCTTCACAAAATCTGACCACACGACCTGAATTTTTTTTTTTTTTTTTTTTTTTTCTCACATTAGATCTTCTCAGACTGAAAAATTTTCAGCATCCCCACGTATTTGCGCACGCGCAGTCTCGCTACCCTATCTTCCTGTTTTGTATATGTTGTCTCCTCTGTTCGGTTAGAAAAACAATTTTCATGTAAAAGCCAATGCAGCCGTCGCTCTATTTTCTAATAGATTTATTGTAATAAAACAAATACGGGGCGCCCAACACCGCTGTCCAAAATTATCTGTGTTGCTGGGTGTGGAGCGAGACGCTGTACAAACCTTATCAAAAAGTGCTGGTTGGTGACGCCAAACATAATGATTGCCCCTGATCCTTTTCTATCGATCTTGCTCATCGTATTGATTGCCAAACAAGGGTGGCGGTAGGGCCTGGAATCGACACTATATACTACTTGACCAGCCGGGAAGTAACAGAAAAAAAAATGTAATTTATTAATCTAGACTTGACGTATAGGAACGAACTCCACCGAAAATGTCGGTGTTTGTGCTTGTTTTTGGTCATCATCGTAACAATAACAGCATGATAGGTTTTAATGGCGGGTCACTAAGGAACCAAAAATAATGTATGGTATTCTGTAGTTTGGCATACATTTGGGTGGTTGGCTATTTTTTAGTCAATTCTCATGTAAAGATAGACTCACTAGTTTGTATGTAGTACGGCCCTCAGTAGGGAAAAAAATTAATAGTGCGGTTCTTAAATTTATCAAACTCGCTTTTTTTTAATATTCCACGTTCTTATATCACGGAATTTGCTCTTCGATTTCATGGTTTGATCCATTGATATCAAAGAATCATATCTATTTTTCTTAATTTCTACTTTTTCATTTGATTTATACATATTTGATTATATGCTGAACGTATCGCTTTCTGTATATCACTAAGATTATACTTGAATGATTTGTATTTAATTTATTAATGCTATTCGGATAGCAATTACGTATTTCACCGCTATGTATTATTATAAGTCAAAGTAAAATGGTAAGACACTACATCAAGAATTACATATTCTTTGCTTCTATCCGACAGTGAGTTTTTTGTAGTGCATTTCAGTTTAATCGGTAAATTTTTCAAAAGTCATTGGTGGTTTCTCATGTGTTTGAAAACCAAACAAAACGTTCTATCTGCAGTAGTCTTTTAACAATTAATTTGATTTTGGCCATTATTCTTGTATTATTTCGAACTGTTGTTCTCGTCTTAGATAATTTAGGTGTTATTATAGATTCAACTTTTCCACCAAGTATTCTCTAGTCATCAACAGGTGCCCATTCGATTTTTGCATCTTATACAAGTGATGAAAAATGTGTTTTGCATGTCCAAAAAAGAAAAATAATTATTACACAAATAGAAACCCTAACCAACATTTAAACTAGGACTGTATCCGCAGAAGTCCTTGCTTTGTACCTGGTAAAATATGCGAGGTGTTATATATTACGAATTATTGGAACATGGAAAGACCATGACTGCACATGTTTACCAGTAACTTGATCGAATAAACAGAATTATGTCGAAAGTGTCCTTTGTTAAACATACAGTGTTATTCTCCGACAAAAAATAAGATCGTTAGGTTGGGAGGTTTTTCCACATTCGTTGCACCTGATTTGACACCTAAAAACTTTTCATCTGTTTCAGTCACTAAAACATTTCATAAGTGGCAGAAAATTTTCCTCTCAGAAAAAGTCGGATTGATTTTTCGTACACTTGTGTAGATTTGATTGTCGTTCTTGTTTATAGACAATCATTACAATCAGGTGTCAATGTAGTTAATCAGTTTCCCCAAAAAGTTTGTTGTGATGACATGATAGACACCCTGAGGGGGAAAAAGCAGTCACATACACAAATCACGTTAAAATATAAACAAAATAGAATGTTTTTCTATGAAATGGGATTAGTTTTTTAGTATTACAAATTAAAAAGTCGGGAGTAGCAGTCATTCCTAATAAAATTAATCTCTACAAAGCAACAGAGTAGAATCTGCTGCATGTTCCTTGAAAGGAGATGGGCATGGTCAAGCAACATCCATTGCTCTGAGAAATGCAATGAATAGCACTGCGATTATCTACAAGGAACCCATATAAGAATGTTAGTATCCTAGAGTTAAATATGAACCATATATATATATATATATATATATATTATAATATATAATAAAATTATTATCTTTGGAATGTTTTTCCTCACGAAAGAAAATATGTACAGCTTGCGAAGATTAAAGTGTAGCCATTTTACATTTTTAATTTCGCGCCTGCGCATTGTTTGTTTTATTCGACTGCACAAGTCAATTGAAGAAACAAGGAGACCGTCCAGAAGAGATGCAGAGGGTTCCAAAGTTTGGAGGCAGTGATTAAAGCCAATAGCGATTTAATTGAATAAATGTACTCTTTAATATTTGAAGATACCTTTGTGTAATTTTGGTAAATATATTTATTAAAATGAGATGACAATGTTCTTTTCATTTTTGCTTATTCATATACCACACCTTGTGTGTGTACATATTATTCAGGCAGCAAGTATTTCCAGAAACAAGTTTTATTAAAGCCAAATTACAAGATTTGCCTATTTTATCATCGACTGATTTTTTTTCTCCCCCAGTTTTTGAATAAGTTGTTGCGCATCCAAATGAAGATTATAGAAAACTATCCAAAGTTTGTTTTCATTTTTGGCTCAAATAAGTTCGTTTGTTTCACTTCGGATCAAGAGTGGATGTTTTCAGTAAGATAGGCAAGATTTTGTTGGCTACTTTATTGCGCGTACACACACACACACGTGTGTATATATATATATATATATATATATATATATATATATATATATATTAGTATAATTCAAATAGGCACGTATCGTATAATTGAGGTTATGTGTAAAATGGTTTCACACTTACATATATATAAGTTGCAAAATGTTGTAGTTCTTTTTTTTTTTTTTTTTTTTTTTAAAAATACATTCAACTGAAAAAGGCTTATTCAATAAAATCGGCTTCAGCCTGGAGGATGACTTCGGAAACTGATCAGATGTTTCAAGTACGTGGTGGCCATCACGGAGACTCCGTCGGCCTTTTAACAATTTTGGGGGATTGAATGGCTATTTGTTGGTCTCCCCCTTAAAGACGTCCCAGCCTTAGTAGACGAGTGGAATTCAAATTCTGATAGCTCGAAATTTGCCAATTAGGAGCGCCATGACGGTGAAGAGATCTCTCGGCATTTACACGTACGGTTACCCCAGGGCTCCACAAAAACCAGTGTGCATCATTGTAGACACAGCTGGGAGGAGAATGGCGGAAACCCTCCTGTACTGCTGGTCACTTTAAGAAGCTCGCTATCACCGTGTAGGTGATTTCATGAGCACGGCGTGCCATTTGACTATTCTTTTAAAAATCAGATTGGCAACTGTCATGCTAACGTCTCCGATAGACGTGAAAGAGAAATGTGCTGAAATCTGTCGAATACAAAATACAATTACGCGGTGTACAGGTCATTCTAAATTATCCCTGATAATGTGTGTGGCCGAGTGTGTAAAATGCTAGCTTTCCGACTATGAGATACGGGTTTGAATCTCATAACGGATGGTTTATCAGGAAGGTGACTTTTAGATATCAGCGTTCCGAGGAGACGATCCCTATTTACGGCAACTTTTGGAAGGTACCGGAAAACCATACCACGGTTTAACCAAAGCTTTGTCGGTAAAAGTGGATAGGCAAAACTATTCAGAATCCATTGTGATCGAGGATTTGATCTAATCGACGTTGTTCGCTACCTGATCTCTATCATTCACTGTAAGGTCTGCTCAGCATAGTTGCAATATAAAACACAGGTTGGCTCTGTGGGTGTTGAAGAAACATAAAATATGCCACGGCAGGCTCCTGCAACAAGGATTACCTAGCAATCCTAGACAGTTGGTATTCTCTGAAACCAGCTGACAGTTCTTATATGTCACTGTCTTTTTTTTTTTTTTTCTTGCTCTCTGTTTGCCTAATTCTGCCCAAGTTTGGCTTCTGTAAACGTTTAGCAGCATCGCTGTATATTAATGAATGCAATTTTTTAACGTAGAGGAATTCAATGAAACGCCTTTGCTTCGTGTTCATTTTCGTGTTAGGTCTCATTTTATCAGACAACTGTTAGCAGCAACAAGGCCGGTTCTTGATGGGTTGGCTCAGTGTCTATTGTCATCCACGAACATTACTTTCTGACTTTGTATGCAAAGTCAGAAACTGATGTTAGTGAATGATAGTATAAATAACTAATAGAGATTTCTTTCAAAGCAACATTTGAATGTCTGTGTCTGAATATACCACCTTTACCCCACAACACCACAAACTATGTTCACCTACTGCTGTGTTTTGTGACATAGGTTACTTCTTTGAAAAGTTTATGCTTTTGTATGCAATAATAACGTGTTTATTCCCCCCAACAATTTCTCAAGTGCCTTCGGCGTAACGGTTAACGGTGCGGAATATGGAATCGATATACTGTGTTCTAGTTCTAGCCTTGTTTTTTGTTCTATTTCGCATAAACGCCTTGGGTAAGGCATGAACCTACTTCTTTCCCTCGACTATGGGTTATGTAGCAGTGCAGGCTGGTCTAACAGAAGAATCAAATCCCGCAACGTTTAGAACCATTTCACAATATTTTCTATGATTTGATCAAGCGATTGCTGTCGGGTTCGGTTATTATAATCTTCAAGGTCCTTTCATTCGCCTCGCAATATGCGTTCCGCCAGAGTTGAATACAGTTTTGAATTCAGATCTTTCTACTGTCATGGCTGCTAACCAAAGCTGGCGATCATAGTCGAACCTGCGATAGCTGGGGAGCGGAGACAAGAGATGAATTGATATCCTTTCTCGGGGTTATTCGTGTGAAAGTGAATGCTGCAATTCGATCTCTGCTCGATTCCCCTTTCCAACAAGCCATCCATTAAACCACCCACATGTCCATATTTCCCAAGAAGTCATGACATTTTAACAATCGGCATTAATTTTCCTGCTTGTAAAGAAACACGCGTATTTACTATAATAATAAAAAATATAGCTTTATTTTGTGTCAGTGTGCGCACGCGTGTATACACACACACATACATATATATATATATATATATATATATATATATATATAATTATTCGTTTGAACATTATTTTTGCTTGATACTCGTTATAATCAAACAGTATTATATATTTATTTCTAACAGCCTGATTGTTTACGACAAATTTTTGTTACGAAAATGCCATTCGGCAGGATTTGAACCTGCGACCCATATATATATATCAGGAACAAGGCTTTCAATAAATGTCCAATCACCAAAGTCAATAAACAAATTTTCCTTTGTGCAAGTAACTTTGTTCCCATGTTAGCAAAAAACTCGCTTTTTGAGAGTTATCTCCCCTTTTGGGGTAGCAATCATTTTAACGTAAAATCGGAAATATAAATTGTTCTCAAGTTTTGAGTATTCATTTTTTTTTTTTTGTTTCACTATTTTATCAATTTCTTTATGATTTTTAATATTTTTTCTTTTTTTCTCTTTCTCTCTGTTTCTTCTAGCGTGGGGCTGGGGAGGGCACACTTCGAAAAACAGCCCCCGAGCAATTTACGGAAAAGCAACTTCTTCCACTTCGTACTGGCTATGTACGACCGACAAGGCCAGCCAGTCGAAGTGGAGAGGACAGCCTTCATCGACTTCGTTGAAAAAGACCAGGTGAGATATACATATATATGTCCATTTATTTATTAAGTATCCACCAGTTTACGCTCTTGAAATTTTAAACACTGATCTCGTGAATGATGCTTCGTCAGACAAACAATCGCAGTTACCTATGTATCCTATTAGGCTATCTGGTAATTCCTACAATGCTGGTGCAATTTATATAACGTATTTGAAAAGAAAATATTCTTTGAATTTATTCGTGAATTATTCTTTGGGTTTTGATTTGAAGTTTTAATTACGAAATAAATCGCCTCGAATTTCTTAAATGAATTATTAATATTTTATTTTGTATCTTTTCGTTGCTTTCTGTAGCAAGTCTTTTATTCTGTTTGTTGCATAATGTGTAAAAAAAAAAAAAAAAGACTCATAAATCAAGCATCATTGCTAGAAACAAAAAGTTGTCCAGATTTTAACAATCGGGTTAAGAAGCATGAAAAGTGAATGCTATTTCGAATATATTCCCCAATTCTCAGAATATTTGGGACATTCATGTTTTGTTTTGTCTTTGTTTTTTTGTTTTTTTTTTGTTTTTTTTTGTTTGTTTGTTTGTGTTTTTTTTTCAATGCGGGTTTTTTTTTTTTTTTTTTTTTTGCTCTTTGAAAAGCATTGGTGATATTGAGTCAATTAAATATTGTTCCCTTGTTGCCATCACCTTGGAGGTATTTGAGAATTTCATTATTTTCCACATCCTTTCAAGGTTTAGAAACTGGAAGTAGATGAATCAAAATCTGGACAGGCTGTGCATTCAATCTTGAAATTATTCAAACCGTCTATTGTCTTACAAAACTTCAAACAAACAAATTTTTTTAAAATGAGTGAACACTATCCCCAACTTACCTTTTCTTACATCGCTTCAGAACAAGTTACACAAGTAGTGGTTTTTATGGAAATAGTCATTAAATTCCAAGAAGAAGCCTTTGTGCTGACCATTACTGCTAAGTTCTGGCCTCAAATTTATTCGTCATTTAGAACCTGTGTGAATTCCAATCGTCTTTGTAGTATCTACTCTCTATCAGTTCTGATTGGCATTAAAACATTTGTCAAACAGACGAGAGCTTTTTGATATCTCTAGTGGCTTAGTAATTCTTTCGGTCGATATTCTTCGATCAGCGAAAATTGTCTTGAGCCTGATTAACAATTTCAGTTCATCCGAGGGGCCTTCAGTGGTGTTATTTCAAAATTCGCAGGCTGGAAATTAAAACTCCATTTGTTTTCATTTGATTCCTTATCACTCAGTTTTGTATCATACACGAGTGAGCTATTCTTTGAGTTTTATTCTGCAGGAATATCATGATGGTTCGGAACTCGACTTTTGAAAATGAATACTTTGGCCTTGACCTGATTGGAAACAAATTTCAAACTAAGCATTAGAATTTTGGAAGTTGACACTTACCAATATAAAAAAAAGAAAGCACACTTTCCAGCTACACAGTGTCAATATAAGGCTCAAATTTTCGGTAATTGAGAATCGAATGTATGTTGTGGTTCAGTGGATATCGGCTTAGAATGACAAATCGGGGAGCCGAGTTCGAATTCCAGTTGAATTCCTCGCATTCACTTATGCAAATACCCTTGGGAACGGTATTAATCCGTCTCTTCCCTCTAGTTATGGGTTAAATAATAGGACAAATTGGGTTATATAGCCTTGGCTGGCAACTAGCCTGCCACAGAAAGCAATGACAACCTACTGCGGGATAATCTTCTCTCCAGTCAGTCATGACTCATTCGAGACATGATCGCCCAAGCGTGTATCATGTATGGCACTTAACTGACTGACTGAGAATCAAGCGGAACGTTTTTTGTAACGCCTTTGTGGGATGCCACATCCTCTTCGTTCTTTATTTTTGGTTGTGTTCAATCATGAAAGTCGTTTGAAATATCTTGCACTGACACGAAATCCTAGCTCTATTTTTTCCAATTCTGCAAGTGACGAGCGTCTTTTTTCATGAAATCATTGTTTCTCTTTCTTTTATGTTGGCTCTTCGAAAATTTGGGTCAAATTCTATACTGCTGTAAAGTGTCTTCTATCAAATATTAATTGGGTCCGTGGTTAGAACGTTCGATTTTCTAACCTAATCTCACCATAAACGATTTTTCAGGAAGATGATTTCTGGATGTTATCAGTCTTAAGGAGGTGATCGCAGCGTGCAGCACCTTTTTGAAAGTGCCTAAAAACCATACCTTGTGAGTGAAACTGGATGAACGGGACTCTTCGGGAGATCGATGGTTTTATTAGCACGAAGTCACAAGTCATCGTGGCCGAGGGTTTGAGCATTCTGGCTAAATTCAGACTGTTCTTCATGCTAGATAATGCTCTCTTTCTCCTAGAAACTGGAACTAAGGTACGCTCAGCAGAGTTGGAGTACAAAACCAGAATTGAGCGCTGTGGGTATTGAACAAACACGTGCCTGAGTAGGCGTCTACAATAGGGATTAGATGGCCTGCTCTAGTAGACAGGCATCCTTGAATACGAGTAGCTAGCAATAAATATATATAATCAAATATTACCCATCATCAATAAAGTGAGGTTATATTTGCCACGCATGTAAACTGGATAATTACCTGCAAATTCATAGATTATTCAAATATTCGTTCATTTTAATATTTTTTGAGATGTGCAAAGAGAATGCAACCGTTTCAGCTTCTAAGAAACCACACGTGAATTTAGCACAAACTTTATAGTTCGAATTCTATTTGAATTCCTTGGATTTACTGACGCACAAATACCCTTGGAAAAGGTAATAATCCGTCTCTTCTCCCTCTATAGAATCCAATTTGTCCTGTTAATTAACAGGACAGATTGAATTCTACAGCCTTGGTTGGCAACCAGTCTACCAGAGAAAGTAATGGTAACCTACTGCAGGAAAATCTACCCACTCAGTCATGTCTCTTTCGAGACATAATCATCCAAGCGTGTATAACGTATGGCACTTAACTGACTGATATAGCTTGAACTATTTTGTTTTTAATCACGAGATAAAAACCATAGCACTTCTTGTGAGATCGATTTTACATTTTTCAATACAAATGACACACCCTTTTCAAGGGTCTCGCCTGCGTGACGCTTCGACGGAGAGATGTCTCGAATGGCTCGTTTAATAACGTTTTGGGCTCATAAAACGATGGTGTTGATATTGAGAACTGATAAATAGTGCGAATTCACAATCTAATAATGTTGTAATTTTCATTGTCAGGAAAAAAAATCTTAAAATGCTTTAATATTGTGGCAATTGTAAATAATTTAAAATATTTCGTGTGCATGTTATCGGGCGTGGATATATTAGCATATGCGTTTGTTAAAGTACGTCATCACTTGAAAGCTTGTGTAAATGGAGAGTACGTGTTTTATTGTGTCTGAGTGAACGAGGAAAGACACCCTTGCAAAAAAGGCCCTATGTATGCCTTCTGCTGTGTTTGTGTGTAAAATCCCTTGATAGTTAGGTGTGAACACAAATAAAGTGAAAAAATAAAAAGTGCAAGTTATTGTTTTTTTTTTTTTTTATTCCATTTCCTTTCATTTATTTTTTGTACTGTAATTTATATTCATATATTATATGCATGTATGTTTTTGAGGAGGGTTCTTATAACAAAAATTTTATAATTTTGAAATAAATTAAATGCGTAGTAAAATTCTAAAAAAAAGTATGAAGCAAAAAACTACAATGCTGACAAATATATTAATTTTTCGAAAACGAAAAAGAGAATTTGATTTCGTTGAAAAATTTAGAAATCCTAAAAAAAATAATGAATAAAATAGTTAAAAAGAAAAAAAAAGCGAGTCAGCGGGAGTGGGTGCTAAATTCGTGTTTAGATTGAAAGCGTCGATCGCCTATCGAATGCCATTAACACGTTGGCTCCTCTGCAAATGAATAAGTGATCATGTATCATGTGATCTCGGGTCACGTGGCTTTTCAATGTTTGTTGTCTGCTGTGAGAATCAAAGCGACACACACACACACACACACACACACACACACACACGCTTACCTTCGTAAGTAAAATCCGTCAGTCAAAGAAATTGTGTAAATCGCGATTGCTTTATTTTTAGAAGTTACTGTTGAACGAATATCATGAACGAATGAATTTTAGCAAGTTATGCGACTTATATATGATATACTTTTAATTTATACTAAATTTATGTGTCAAAGCGCTTAATATCAGGGATAGAGTGTATGTAAATGTAAAAGTAGGTATTGATATCAATGTCCATACACACACACACACTTGATCGCCGTGATCAAGAATCTCCTTTCAAAGACGTTTCGTATTTAGTCAAATGTTAGGAAATAGTTCGGCCGAGATTTTTTCAGCACGTCCTCGTAAAATATGACACTTTCATGTGAACGAAAATTAATAAGAATTATAATTTAATAATAATTACCAGTCAACCAAGAAATTGAACATAATATCGCCAGTAGTCGCCTCAGCGAGGGGCTAATGTTTAGCGATGGTTTTCCATTCGAACTGAGTAGTCAGTTCGATTGCATTTACTTACGCGCAAATACCCTTCGGAAAGGTATTAATCTGTCTATTCCTTCCAGTTATGAGTTAAATAACAAGACAGATTGGGTTCTATAGCCTTGGGTAGCAACCAGTCTACCGCAGAAAGTAATGGCAACCTACTGCGGGATAATCTTCTGCCCAGTCAGTCATGTCTCTTTCGAGGCATGATCGCCCATGCGTGTATCACATATGGCACTTAACTGACTGACTGAGCCAGTTCGATCCTCACTATCTGCCCAAGAAACGCCAACATTAAATAATGTCAACTCCATTATCCCCGCCTACTAGCAGTAAGTGTAAATAAATTTAACGGGAAAATATATTCATGTTTACATTTGAGTTGATGATTTATTAACCAGCAGAACCTTTTTCGAAAAAGTGTATCTTAGGTAAGTAGAGCTATAATATTCAAAAGATTTTCTGATTAATTCTTAATATTCAATGTTTGTTTTATTATCCTAATAACATAAATCTGATAAGGCTAGAATGTTAGCAGTAGTATTTATAATGGTGGGAAATCTAAAGTTGTTCAGTCACCAGATACTTGTCATTCTATTAAAATCTTGGGGCCTTACTCCCAACATCCTACCAACCAAGGCAAAGTCATGTAAACCTTTAGTTTGAAAGGTGCAAACAACTGATGTACATACAATTTACCAAATTTAAAATGTCTCTAGTGCTGGCCTGAGAGTTTTTCTGTTTGTTATCTTCGGATAGGAGAGCTTTTAACAACTGTGAAGAACCCTCTTCAATCTTAATTTGTAAAGTCAATAGATATTACTTAAATTATGAAGTAATTTATTAAGGAATTGTTTAGAGAGCCGAATAAAAATGTGTTGTACAAGTTTGAACTGTTCTACTTCTGTTATCTGATATTATGCTTTCATCACAGCCATTTTAACAAATTAATTTGGAATTGACTAGTGTTCATCCATCCCATAGGAACAAGACGACTTAAAGCAGTTGACTAAATGGAACTGTTAAGCATACATAATGTACTGATAATTACAGTGACAAAGAATTAATTAAAAGAAATTGTAAGAATAACAACTACCATATTTTCCGGCTTCCAAGACGCACCCTAATATTAGGAAAAATTTTTCTCATAGAACATATTCACCAAACTGGTGCCACGTATTGTGTACATTAATCACTCGTCCAATTTTGTTTGTATGGCAAGGACATATTAGTTGGTTGTTAGTAAATATACTATACATCTTTCATTTTCCAAGGTGATTTTATTTTCATAAAAATTAACTAAAAATTTTAAAATATGCATGTAAAAAATATCAAACAAAGAAATTTTAACCATTCTCAAATCCCCAGAACTTGTCACTGCTGGATTCATGTAAAAGCTCTAAACTATCATCTTCAGAATCGTCACTACTGTCAGTCATGTACAATAAATGATCCTCACTACTATCCATGTCTTGGTGGTAACTGATACATTCATCTTGGATGACAAGCGTATATTTTAGGAAAAAAGTGCGTCGTGTAATCCAGAAAATACGGTACATCTTAGGTGAGTACAGTTATAATATTCAATAAATCAAATGTTCAATGGACTTACTCTCATATATATATATATATATATATATATATATATATATATATATATATATTGTGCTATACGTAAATTGTCGCCATTTTATGGTGATTTTGTGCATGCGCGTTATTTTATTTTATCAACTGCACAGTATGGTAGGGTCAGTTGGGCACCTTCTGTGAGAAAAAGACCACCATGACACAATTCACTTCGCCCTATATTTCAAAACAGCATGCTGTCCTGCTTGCCATTCGCGACAGAAGCTCCAATACGAACATTTCAGTTTGCTTGTGTGTCAGTCTGAGAACAGTGCAGAGGATTCGGAAAGAGTTAAATGAATCTCATGGTGATTACGAAGGTGTTTGAAGTGATCACTAGTGATGGCGACGTTATGACTCCATATGTTCCCACAGGCACTCAGATTCAACAAAGAGGCTTGCATCGAATACCTTGAAAAGATAGTACCGTCTTGAGTCAAGAGAGCGGCTGATGAAAGAACCTATAGATGGCAACAGGAATCTACATTATGTCACGCAAGCGGGAGAACATAGTCATGACTGTCAGACAATTTCTGTTATCACATCACCCCTTACATCTGGACACCTAATTCGCCAGACTTCAACCTCCTTGATTATGTGTGGGGCACAGTTGAGCGAGAGACCAACAAAACTCCATTGAACACCAAAGATGAACAGAAAGCAAGTATCTTGATAACATTCACCAAGTAAAACTGGGAAACCATCCAGAAGAGATGCAGGAGATTCCAAAATCGTCTGGAGGCTGTGATTGAAGCCAATGGCAATTTAATGAAAGAAATTTACTCTTTAGTATTTCAAGATATTTTTGTGTAATTTTTGGTAAATACATCTGCTAAAATGAGATGCAAATATTATTAAATTTTGTGTAATTTAGACGATAATACAGCTATCGCAGAGATAGAGCTCAGTATCAGGGCTAGAGCATATATAAATAGAAAAGTGGACACTGAGGTCAACACCGAGTGGCTTGAACGTAATTTTTGGTCTCTATAAAAAAAAATATATATAAATAGTGCCTACTTTGAATTCAAAGCTGTGGATATAGCAACGGGAAGCTCATCCACATTTTCCTAAGGTATTCTAGCAATTTGCATTCACTTACGCGCAAATACCCTTGGGAAAGGTCCTTCTCTTCCTTCTAGTTATGGGTTAAATAACAGGACAGATTGGGTTCTATAGCATTGGCTGGCAACCAGTCTACCGCAGAAAGCAATCGCAACTTACTGCGGGATAATCTTCTGCCCAGTCAGTCATGTCTCTTTCGAGACATGATCGCCCAATCGTGTTTCACGTATGGCACTTAACTGACTGATTCTAGCAATTCATATCTAATAAAAATAAACCTATAATGTTATGATCGCCTACGTCCTGAAGGGGACATACACGCTAAAGAGCAAGGTATTAGAACTGAGAATGTCAAATAATTCGTCAATACATCTAAATCTAAACTTATTTATAAATGGAACTGTGTGTGTGTGTGTGTGTGTGTGTGTGTGTGTGTGTGTGTCCGTTACCTATAGACTCCGAAACGGCTGAACCGATTTTCTTTAAAATTTACACAGTTGTACTATAAGCGCCTGCGAGTGTTCTTAGCTAGATTTTGTGTCGAGGTACCCCCGATAAATATCGATAATCGAAAAAATCGGTTTAAAGAAGGAGTGATCTGATTTTAATCAAATTTGATACACTCATAGACAAAGACATAAGAAACGATATTCAGAAGTTTCAATGTTGCAGTTCTTACAATAGTGCAGAAAATCGATAATATATTTATTATCTTGCCTTATATATATATATATAAGGCAAGATGTTTGTATGTGTGTATGTTTATCTGTCTATATGTCCTTTATACAAATCCACAATTTTTATCCGATTCTCACCAAACTTCACATAAATATTCTTTCGGCTGAGTCTGAGCTACAGGACCATGGATTAGTTTTAAAGCTTTCATGACACCCGAGCAACGCCGGGCTATACTGCTAGTTACATATATAAATAGTGTGTGTTTTCATAAATAATTTTCGTTTTACTTTAAAAAAAAAAAAACGGAAATTACTATTGACTCAACTGTAATCACCTTGAACTTTTCATCATCTTTCACGGAAATTTTTCTTAAACGGAGACGGGAAGAAATTTCGCTCTCTCTAATTAGCTGTATTTTAATTATATAACGAAAGAGTGGTTTTTATTTTTAATTTTCTTCAATAATATTCGAGTTTAAGACTGAAAGTTGCTTCGAGGTAAAAATAATTAAGCATTTTTCCCGCCATTATTTTTAAAAAAATAAAACAGAATTTGAACACTGAATTTTTTTTTTTTTTTTTAGGAAGATCTTCCCCTATTTAGAAACGGATGTCACAATCTTTTTCTTTTCATCTGTCCCCTGTAACTTAGCCTTGTATCTTACTAAGTTAAGCTTAGTGAATATCGCGTTTAAAATAATATATTTGCAAATAATATTGACTAAATATATAAGGAAATTTGTATTAATTTCACTAAACTAATTTTTTTATTTTCTCTGTGCTTTAATTTTTCGTAAAAGAATCAAGGTTGATGTCGTTATAAATTGACAAATATGCCTGCAATAATTACTTGAGAAATTCTTTCGACATTTCAATTTAAATCAGCCTTAAGATCAATAATGGAGCTATAATTTTCTTTCATTAAAATATCTTAAACTATTAAGGATTGTCTGTAACTTGAGTATTTATGTCGTTAGTTAAACATTTGGATGTATATCATTAAAAAGAGAATTTTCAATTAAGTCTTTTAAAAGTGCTTCCTCCCTCCCTCTCCCGCTCTTCCTCTCTCTATCTCTCTCTTCCTCTATCTCTCTCTCTCTCTCTCTCTCTCTCTCTCTCTCTCTCTCTCCTCTCTCTCTCTCTCTCTCTCTCTTCCTCTCTCTCTCTCTCTCTCTCTCTCTCTCTCTCTCTCTCTTCCTCTCTCTCTCTCTCCTCTCTCTCTCTCTTCTCTCTCTCTCTCTCTCTCTCTTCCTCTCTATCTCTCTCTCTATCTATCTCTCTATCTCTATCCTCCTCTCTCTATCTCTATCCTCCCTCTATATATATATATTAGTGCTGTGTAAATTCTCGCCATCTTATATTAATTTCGCTCAATTTGTCGACTGCACAGTAAAGAAGTGTCAGTTGGGCAACTTCTGTTATAAAAAGACCATGGCGCTATTCACTCCACTAGAAATTTGTCATTCGCGCCGGAGGTTCTAATATAAACATTTCAGAGTCCTTGGGTGTCAGATGATTCGGAAAGAGTTGGATGAGTCTAGTGGTGATTACGTCGGGACGACAGCTTGCCATACTCGCTCTGATCGTTCTTGTTTAAAAAATAAATAAATAAATAAAACTCCCGAACTTGATTCAACACTTAGGCTTACATCACGTGCCTTGAGGTGGTAGTACTGCCTTCGGTCAAGAAGGTAGCTACTAGAAGACCCAATGTCTGGCAACACGATAATACTTCTAATAAAACTGTCTTTGTGGGTACATTTATTTATATCTGAATTTCGCACACACACACACACACACACATATATATATATATATATATATATATATATATGATAAAATAAAGAAAAAATTAGGAAGAATGTCTTAATCTAACTCGTTTCACTTTAAGCTTCAGAAATCTGTTTAAAAAAAAACAAGAACTTAAAAAGCAAAGACAGTACACTGGAATGTTGATTGGGGCTTGATTCCATTGATGCCACATGCAATAAGCACAATAGACTTTCATTTTAAATGTGTGCATGCATAATAAAGCAATAGGCATTTATTTTAAGATATATGATAAAAATATAGTTTTAAGGTATTCTATATTTATGGGTTAAGGTGCTCAATATCTAATCTAAATCTAAACTTATTTATAAATGGAACTGTGTGTGTGTGTGTGTGTGTGTGTGTGTGTGTGTCCGTTACTGCGAAACGGCTGAACCGATTTACTTGAAAACTTACATAGTTGTACTATAAGCGTCTGCGAGTTTTTTTTAGCTAGGTTTTGTGTCGAGGTACCCCCCGATAAAAATCGATAATTGAATAAATCGGGTTATAGAAGGAGTGGTCCGATTTTAATCAAATTTGATACACTCGTAGACAAAGACATAAGAAACGATATTCAGAAGTTTCAAGGTTGCAGTTTTTACAATAGTGCAGAAAATCGATAATATATACCGGGTCTGATCAAAATCAGTTTTCCAGCCCTTTGATTTTAGTTTTTGCTTCGGGTTTGGCTCTAAGTAGGTTTAATTGTAGTTCTTAGTCTCAGCCATGATACCATTTACTCAGGGCATTATTTAGCCTTCAAAATTTAGTTTCCGACGAAAAACTTATTTGATATCGATACCAAGAAATCAAAATTTGACTTACATCCATTCATATTTCTTTCAGTCTACGGTTTTCGCTTTAACTGGAATCAACTGTTGCTTTTTAGTCTTTCGCGTCAACGTCCAAATAGTCTGAGCTCCAGGATCATGGATTAGTTTTAAAGCTTTCATTACACCCGAGCAACGCCGGGCTATACTGCTAGTCAGGGATAAAGCGTATGTAAATAAGTGGATATTGATTCAACATCCCGAGGCGACATTTTGCTTCATGATAAACACAATCGTCAGGCCATATCTGATATGGCCCGGCGATTAGGTTTAACATGAAACACTGTTGCCTCTGGCTGTTTATTCCATATAAATTCACACACACACACACATATATATATATATATATATATATATATATAAGGGGGATATTGAAACATTCTAATCTCGTTTCACTTCATTTCAAATCTGTGCAAATATCTGGACATTAATCCCTTCTTACGCGCGCGCACACACACACAGATTTTTTTTTGTTCGAGGTCGGAACATATTGGGCCAATTTGGTTTATTTCAAAGTACTCCTGGATGTGCGTTGTGGTACAGTGGATATCGGCTCGGAACGAGAAACCGGGGAGCCGAGTTCGAATTCCAGTTGAATCCATTGTATTCACTTAGGCGCAAATACCCTTGGGAAAGGTATTAATCCGTCTCTTCCTTCCAGTTATGGGTTAAATAGCAGGACAGATTGGGTTCTGTAGCCTTGGTTGGCAACCAGTCTACCGCAGAAAGCAATGGCTACCTACTGCGGGATAATCTTCTGCCCAGTCAGTCATGTCTCTTTCGAGACATGATCGCCCAAGCGTGTATCACGTATGGCACTTAACTGACTGACTGACTCCTGCTTCGGACTCTATCACCTATTCTAGAATCCCCTCCATTTTTCAAAACATTCTTCAACGTCCCTCTTTTGGAATCGCCATAAAATTCCGCGTCGCGTTCTTCCTAATCTTATGAACGGTTTTCTAAAAATCAGAGAGAGCCGGCTATGGCGAAAGAAAGGGACTGACGACCGACCAAAGTGACGAAATGTCTTGCCGAAAAGGCCAGTAGAATACTAGGATCCTACACACTTGACCATTATAAATACGATGGTTACACTGTGGCGTCTTATTCCCGACTGAGTAATCCTACAGAGAAGCTTCTGCTCAATCATGCACAAAAAAAAATTGCTTGTTTGCCGAATTATCAAGGTCGTTCAACCGTTTCTCGAGCTTGCCAAAATGTCTTCGGACGTTCTAGGCAGCTCTTAAACTACTTAGTTATAAGCAGAATGCTTTGTTTATTTTATCCTTTTTATTGGCTTGTATTTATCCAAATACCTTCAGCTAGTGTCATTTCCTTAGTGTGACACAAGATCATGAATATGGAGCACCCTATGAGAATCGAACTCAATACTCATTAGTAATGGTCAGCCACACGAACCTCGCTATCACCTAGACGTCTTGATGCCTATCACTGATGCACACGATTTCTAATTAAGTTTTTATGAACATTTCCGTGTGACCGACTTTTTGATGCTTTTTCTCGGTCGAACGGAATTAGACATGCTTACTATCCTTCGAGGGAGTGTATGGAATTACTAAGGGAAAGAGAAAAATACGTCACAAAGAAGTGAACATCTTTCCCTGCAAAAAAAAAAAATCGTAGGTCAGTATTATCATTAATAGTAGCAATATTAGTATTATTAGTAACAACAACCATTTGTAGTAACCGTTCAAAAATAAAATTTAATAAAATTTTAATACCAATGATAAGATGGGAAACTATGATTAAAATTGGAATATACTTTTGATCAAAAGTATAATTTTGACAAATTATTTTAATGACGATTGTCTCCATGAAAATGTCTGTCACCCAAGTGCACCGAGTTATGGGACAATAGCTGTTGCAGATCGTTCGTCCTGCATAGTGAGTTCGATCATCGTTAGAAGTTCCATTCCTTTGGCGTTTTGTCAAACCACGCTAAAGCTTAGTCAACATCCACATCATTAACTCTCATTGCTGCCAGTTTCGATTATTCATGTACGTCATGGAAAAATTTAGGCCGGCATTGCAATCTATTTAATTTTAAACAATACACATCATAGAATTTACACCCACGTAAACACATTTGATGATCAGAGCCAGAATAAACTACAAAAGCTCTGCTCAAATCTCCAGATGCTATGATCACTTTCTAACAGTGAGATGATTCACTTTCTCAAATGGAATGACTACATACAATCCATAGCTGCATTTACTGCGATGAAGGTTGGGTCACTGTGTCTAGCCAGGAAGCAATGGTCGGAGAACCACCAGATCGGGAGTTTGTTCCATGAAGCACTGGCTATAGGAAAGAAACTGTCTAAGTAGAACTGCCTTATCTAAATTTATTTATAAATGGAACGTTGTGTGTGTGTGTCCGTTACTTATACACTCCGAAACGGCTGAACCGATTTTCTTGAAAATTTACACAATTGTACTATAAGCGACTGCGAGTGTTCTTAGCTAGGTTTTGTGTCGAGGTACCCCCGATAAATATCGATAATCGAAAAAAATCGGGTTATAGAAGGAGTGGTCCGCTTTTAATCAAATTTGATACTCATAGACAAAGACATAAGAAACGATAATCAAAAGTTTCAAGGTTGCAGTTTTTACAATAGTGCAGAAAATCGATAATATATATAAAGCAAGATGTTTGTGTGTGTCTCTGTTTATCTGCTTGCATGTCTGTATTTTAGTTTTTGCTTCGGGTTTGGCTCTAAGTAGGTTTAATTGTAGTTCTTAGTCTCAGCCATGATACCATTTACTCAGAGGACTTATTTAGCCTTCAAAATTCAGTTTACGACGAAAAAAACGTATCTGATATCGATACCAGGAAATCAAAATTTGACTTACATCCATTCATTTTTCTTTCAGTCTACGGTTTCGCTTTAACTGGAAACAACTATTGCTTTTTAGTCTTTCGTGCCAACGTCCAAAGAGTCTGAGCTCCAGGACCATGGATTAGTTTTAAAGCTTTCATTACACCCGAGCAACGCCGGACTATACTGCTAGTGTATATTAAGTGAAGTATCAAGCTTGTTTTTTTGCAACAAGTCATAGTTTCCATAACTTTTTACCACAACCATTCCCTATATTTCTAGAAAAAATACTTGTAATCAGAGTTGGTAGTTTAAGTTGCTTCTGTAAGCCCATCATAACGAAATTGCGAATTTCGTTATTCGCAAAAACCAAGGGCTATATTTGAAAAAAATGTTTAACTTGGGCTATTAATGAACAGAAAGTCAATTCGGAATTTAGTAGAGCTGGCTTTTCAAATGTGGCCCAATTTGCTATTTGTTGGCCCAAACTGGCACCCCTTACACACAGCAATAATTGATTTTTCCAATAGATTCGCATCTACCCTTCCAAGCCCACTCTCATGACACATGTACGCATGCGTACTCACCTTAGTTCAAATATACAGCATTTCATGATTATCCCAGTACCTATCAGGAATGCTTGCACATTTCTCTTCGTAAACTCTCTCTCTCTCTCACGCGTACTCTCTCTCTCTTACACACGCACGCGCGCACATTCCCTCTCTCTCTCCTCCTCTCTCTCTCTCCTCCCCCTCTCTCTCTCTCTCTTTCTCTCTCTCTCTCTGTCATACTTGTTTCCGTGACCCTTGTTTGCATTTCTGTCAATGTTATCCTCATTTTCTACATCTTGTTCGTGGCAATAAATCTGATTCTTCGTAAAACCAAATTATGAATGTCTAATTAATGGCAAAGCTGACCTTCTCGATAGGTAGTAAGGCGGGGTTGATACTGGGTAGCTGAGAGGCACTGGGGCTCAGAGAAGGGCATCTACTTACGGTTCCAAGTAAGATGTAAACATTAATATATCGTCCAAGCTGCGTGAGTAGGGGCAGGGTAGATTATGACAGGGTAAGGTCTGTGAGGTGAACGAAGCCGGTTGAGGTAGCAGTTGAAACCGATTCAGCGTTCATGCCATTTTAAACGGTACGAATGAACATATTTATTCGTAATCGCATTTCTCTAAATGAATTATGTTAACTCAATATTAGTCTGAATTGCGAAGCCATGTCAGAAGTATCGTTCTCTCTCTCTCTCTCTCTCTCTCTCTCTCTCTCTCTCTCTCTCGCACACACACACTTCTGCTTGCAATGTTTGAAGCCAAGACAATAGTTGCGTCCACCTTCTGTTTCCTTGTCCATCCTTATTGATTTAGATTGTTGGCCAATCACTGCCCAGAAAAAATGAGAATTGGTTTTATTGATTTCTTACGTATCAGTCATATGCGCGATGCTTTAAGGTTTAGTGTCGATCGAAAGTTTCAAGTTCGTCAGAATGATTTGTTGTGTATACATCAACTCAAAGATCTTATCTGATAGAAATTTTTAACGTTGTGTGGCCTCCCTCTCGCGGTTCTAGCTAACCTTACTTGGCATTGTATAACTATTTTTTACTAATTTTTTTACCCCGTACAAGGCACAAGAACCACTCAAAAAACAGATTTACTGAATTCTGCTGTTATATGAATTAACGTAAGAGACGGTCATAATCAGTTGATTCGTATTTCTGTTTTTTTTGTTTTGTTTTTCTTTTGTTTGTTTTTTTTTGTTTGTTTTTTTGTTTGTTGTTTTTTTTTTTTTACGGTTTATCGAACAATTGCAGGTTATTTAAAACAAGAAAATATTTTTGGATTGTAAGGTTTTTTTTTGTTTGTTTTTTTTATAATGATTTAGTGCTATAAGTCTTACTAATTAACTCATAGCTGGGGGAAGAGTTGGATTAATATCTTTCTCTAGAGTGATTGCACGTAAGTGAATATAACGAACCCAACAGAAATTGGATATCGACTCTCCGATTAAATAATTCCGAGCCATTATTTGGCCTTTTGGCTGGGTGGCATATGACCAGATCTGACCAGTTTTGTACCCAGTTACTGCGTAATCGGGGGCTGGGTAATATTTGACCAATGGCCTGAGCGTTCCCCACATTAAAAACTGAACTTTGTGTCACATCTCGCTCCAGTGAATATATTATCCATTACATCACCCTCACGCCAAAACTTAGAGCAATTGGTATTCCGTAGCGGTTACATATCTAGGTACTGACCCGATGTTGCTTAAGTTTGGGAATCGGTGTTTCGGGGTGTTGAAACCGCAAGTATAGCCTCTCGGGGGGCGGGGGGACCGTCTGAACAGATCTTCTTACTTATGAAGAGAATACAACAGGCATGGGGATAATTTTTCGTACTGTACCTAACACGTGAAGTCTAAACTGGAAATGTCCGATATATACAGATCATCAAAACATTATCTATCAAAATAGATTGAAGTCGTTAATGCTTTCTTTTCAAACAGGCTTCTTACAAGCCAAGAAAAATAGTCCCTTCAGTGCATCAGCGATCATGGCTTTCCACATCTCTCTGTCTCTAGTCGTTCTTAATACTCCCTTATGTTATCCCACTCATTCCCCGCTCCACTAACCATCAGTTCAAGTTCAACAAGTATGTCATGCGTTCCTTTCCCTTGTCTCTTCCCGCTGTACGTCCTGTGAGCATCAAGCTCTCCAAGCCTTCCTTATTCATTTCATGTCCAAAAAACTTCAGCTGTTTTTTTTCTGATGTTAAGTATCAGTTTCCGTTCTGTGTCCATCCTTTCCAAAACCTCGTTCTGTGTCCATCCTTTCCAAATCCACAGCATCCTTCTGTAGAACCACATTTCAGTTGCTTCAAGTTTTTTCTTAATCCTTGATGAGATTATCTAGCATTTGCTGCCATATTAAAGGACAAACATCACAAAATTACAACTGAATGTTATAACGTTTTGACAAAATATTCATCTGATCTTTTATTTTCAAATAATAACGTCTTAATGCACCTAAAACATTTTTCTTTATTTCAACTGGGCTGTCTACCCGAACGCAGGACTAAGGCTGTACAATCAACTGCCAACAAACTACAATAAATAGGCTTTGATTAATTTTCTTCACTGTCAAAAGGAGGAAGCGTACGCGTTCACTATAGACCAAATATTAAGCGATTCACAAATAAACTTGTTTGGTCTGCAAAATGAATCTTCCTGGGTAATCGATTCTAATCTCCTCTCAATCAACAAGAGCAGTGATTGGTTTTTCGCCATTGTTATATAAAGTAGAGAAAGATAAACAGGTTTTCTGATTGGTTGTCACGATGCGGAAGTGACGTGTAAAATGGGTAATGAGATCCGTTCCTTTGTACGGAAATGACGTATCCAGCAAAACGTACAGACTTGCATCAAGTGAAATAAATCGACTAAATTTGTAGAAATGGCAGGGGCATCAAGGCTAGAAAGTCTGCAATGTCAATAGTAAATTAACTTTGTTCTTTTGCGTGCCTCGGAGTGGGTTAATGTTGCTTTTAAATGACCATGTGTAGTGGGTTCCATTCTCACTGAGTCTCATACTAAATACTTTGGGTCATCGGTGTAAGACATTAGTTATCGGGCTTGCCCGGTTGACCATTACTATTGAATAGTGACTTCGATACTCACTGGGTGTAAAGCTAAGCTTGATAATGAAATCTTTACGGATAACTGCTGTATATATTCTTGCAGAAGTTGACTTTCCACCATTTTGAGGTTTACCTATAGATGTAAGCAGTTACTATTTTTAAAAGTGAAAATTATGCGTGTATCAAAATTATATCTTTATTCAAACGAATTGATAATTTGAGCCAGCTTTACATATTCAGTTTGACTTTTGAGTCAGGTAACACAATTGATCTTTGATAAATAATCTTTGGTCAAAAAATGCTTTTTTTACTTTTACATACACGAAATTCTATGGCACCCAGTGAGATTCTGCAAGACCAATTGCCTGGATGTTTAACAGATATACTGTTTTGGCACAAGGCCAAGTGTATAAGTGGACAAACGGTGAAAGTTTTTGAGATGTTTTGTTTTTTATGATTTATCAAGTTATTTAAAGCTAGAAAATATTTTAAATTGTAAGAATTGTTTTGCGATAATAATTTACTGATACCAGTCCTACTAATTAACCCATAGCTGGGGAAAGAAGAGCTTTCTCAAGAGTATTTGCGACTGGAATTGGAACTCAGTTGTCCTACTTCGAATACCAATCCGTTCTCTTTAACACCATCCGCACATTCAAGGTTACAGCACCTGATATTCCTAAGCAGTCGCCCATGTAGATACTGACCAGTGTCGAAGTTGCTCAACTTCGTACGATAGTTGTTTTTTTTTAACTTTTTATTTCTCAACAGGATATGGCTGTAAGTCATCTTAATTTTTAGTATCTACATACCTTATAAACAAGAACTGCTTGAACTGATCAACTTCTGGTGACAGACACTCGCACATTCCCACACTCCGTAGCCTGACATTTAGTAAAAAGTAAATATTCAACTGTGGACTATATATCCACTAGTTTAAACCATATATATATATATATATATATATATATATCAAATACACGAACAGTAATTTTGCATGAAAAGCAGTAGAGATATTTGTCGGAGAGAGTTGAATGGATGGCGATGTGCTCAGGGACACCTCCCTAAGGTATACAAGTACAATCAATACAATAATTTTAGTTGGCCTACTGCAGTAAACTCGAGAAAGAGGAAGGCTGACACGCCCAAGCAGACGACATTGAGACCAGGAAGCCACAGATCGACGCCATTTCAAAAGGCACATGAAACTCTTTCAATGGGACAGATTCATTGAGAAAAATTAAGAGATTCTTCTGAACTGGATTTACACAGCAAATCTCTTGCGTAGTCATTTGAGGAAAGTGATAAAACCATTAAAACTGCAGGGGTCACTGAAGATGACAAGCAGAATTCATGAAGACAAAAGATGGAGATTGATGTTGCATCTGAATCTTTGTTTTTGTAATTGTCAGTAAAGCAAGAAGTTGTAAGAGTTCCTTCAGGGAAAAGTGCAAATGAAGGAATTATTAAACTCGAACTTACGATTACATTCAGCAATTTCGTTTTTTTTTTTTTTTTTTTTTTTTTACAAATGTTCAATTTTTAATACATTTATCGAACCCCAAGATGAAGTTACAAAAAGGTTTCATAATTATTAAATATTATGAATATCAGTCTGAGGCAGTAGTAGAAAGTGACAGTATTAAGATATGAGATTTCTCTCTCGACCAAGATCATGCCATTGAGGCACGCAAACCTGAACTTATTGTGATAGATAAGGAAATTATAAAGTGTTAACTTATTGATTTTGCTGTTCTATATGATACAAGAGTGAACATGTAAGAAACTGAAAAGCTTAAAAAGTGCGAGGATTTGGCTATAGGGAGTAGAAACAGTTATGAAAGATGACTGTGGAAAAATATTTGTAATAATAGTTACGCTTGGAACACAACAAAAATAATAAATGAATAAATAAAAACTTGGAAAAGGGCTTAAGGGAAATGTAGACATCCAGAAAACTCGTCATTTACAACGCGATTATTCTTAGAAATGTTCATCAGTAGTAAGGAGTTTTGTTGACTCTATACCTTAAGAACAGAATTCTCAATTGACACATTCAGTAGGAAACAACAATACTAATATTATTACTAATAATAATGATAATAGCAGCAATACTACTACTAATGAGGATAATATAAATATTAATGAGAGACAAATGTCTTTCGCTTCTATTTTAATTTTTATCCTGTGGAATCAAAACGAAAAAATCCCAAAAAGACAAAATGAGAAAACATATTTTAATAAGTCTTCGTTCAATGATTCATTAAATTTTGCCTAATTATTTTTATCAACCATCCGTCCGTGCATGGAATAGTGCTGTCAAATATGGCCAGGCGCTCCTGCTGTTCATCTCAGTGTTCTTGACAGGCTCCAAAGGAGAATCAGTAATGTGATAGGTACCGACTTGGCGGCTCGACTCCAACCACTTTCTCACCGACGGGATGTGGCTTCCCTCTGTCTGTTCTATAAATATTTTCATGGCTTCTCGTGCAACCAGACTGGCAACTGGATTCCAATCATTCACAGTTGGATCAATCAAATGCAGACGATAATTCTACTCCATCATCTTCTTTTCTCGCACTTCCCGCCTGTGGAACTCGCTTCCATATTCTTGCTTTCCTGACGGCTACAACCTCCAGGAATTTAAATGCAATGTAAATACCCATCTCTTAACCTACTTGACTCTAGTTCTTTCTGCATCACCTTGTATATCTTTTCCTTTCTCTCTCTTTGCAACTGTCATCACACCTGTATTCTCATCCTTCTCTTGCTCCATTCTCTAACACACCCTGTAATTGATTCGTCTTTCTCTTTACTCTCCTCCTATCTAATCTTTTACTCTTATGTAGCTCTCTGCGCATCAGTGGCGTTACCGCCTTGCTTGGAGTGAAACGATTAAAAATATCTATCTATCTATATATATATATATAAATAAATCTGTGAGTGTATGTGTGTGACTGTTCCCTATGCACGCCTACATTTTTTAAGCTACGCCATTCAAACTTTCTAGGGACACATATCTACAGGAAGCCAGGTCGACACGTACATTTTGAGCTGAAGTTCATCAATTGTCCCTTTCGCACTTCTTGGCCAATGGAGCCGATTGTTTACATTTGCTCCGTAAAACATCTAAGATCTAAATTAC